>VZRE01007146.1:0-63143 GCA_013396775.1 Cephalopterus ornatus
CCAACCTGATTGATTCTGTGATTCTGTGAGTTGGGTTATGGCCAGAATGGAAACCTACTGGTGACCCAATTCAATCACCTTGTGACCCTATAAACAGTGGTCTTAAGTGAGCTCTCCTGTACTGCAGCAGCACCTCCCTCTTGAGTGGGATGCCTCTCAGAGCTCATGAACCCTCAAGCTTGTGATACTTGAAGAACCATCACTGACAACAAGGCCTAGGCAAATACTGCCACCAAGACACATCTCCACACTCCCTAAGGTACAATCTTTGTCTGTTGGGAAATTCAAAGGAATTTGATGTAAGTATTTCACTAAACCTGAAGGGAATTTTTGATAGGTACCTTCATACACATAGAAATACACATACACAGTGTTTTACCCATGCGCATGTGAATTGATTAGGGTATGAATGTTACTGTCTCAAATCTGCAGTTAAGTCACTGTTATAATTGTAATGAACCCTACTGAATTGCTTTGTAAAGGTTAAAGTACTCAATTATTAAGTGCTGCTAAATCTTTTTTTTTATCTGTACCTCTATATACTTTGCACCCTTACCCCCTTTTGCATTTCCAGCTTTCGTATAAATCATTCCACATTGCTTCTAGTTTGATCTTCCTTTGCATGTTTTAACCTGTGTAGTAAGCAATACAGTGAACCCTGCCATCTAACTCTGTAAAGTTGCATTTTCACAAATTCATATTAAATTCTGCTTTTGCCAAAACCTTTGATGGTGTTTCTTTAAGTGGCCAAACCACTCAAACCAGTGACATGGACTCAAACCCAAATCTGTACTGTTGCAGTTTAAGCATATTTATTGTTTCACCCTTCACAGGCACAGAGAAGAGATATTCTGATATGTACCTTTAAAAACCAGATCTCTCCTTTCCCCAAGGATAAGAAACCTCTTGAGCTTCGCTTTCATGCCATCCCTTAGGTTTGACTTCAGCCCTATAATTCTCAGTTACTTGCATATTTATTCTTTCTTTCTCCTTCCCATTTTCTGCTTCACATAAATTATGAAGCTTACACACTGAGCCATGCTGCATATCCTTAGCAATAATGGGCTTGCTCTAACAGAAATTCACTATTTTGAAAATGCCAAATTTAAAGTGGAGCATGTGCTGCTTAGCATCTGTCACTCACACAGCACTCTCCTTCGAAGCCTATCAATAAGCACACAGTGACGGGTGGTCATCTGAACAACACTTTGTGCTTCCATATTCAGCTCAGCAGTCCACACAATTTTTACCAGGGAGCTGCAAGCATAAGGAGAGAAGAGATTTTTTCTAATCAAGTTAAAATGTTTCAAGTGGCCTATTTTCACTTTCTGTACACTTCTGAAAGATGACTAGGAGTCAGTGTGAGAGACTAAACCCTGTTGGAGGTGCACTGCATTCATAACATAATAATAAGCAAGAATGCATCAATTTTGTTTTGACACTGCCAATAGACTAAACTACAAAAGAACATTCACACAGAGGTGAGAATGAAAACTGAAGGTAGTGACAATGGATTACCCTTCAGTAGTAGAGGACCTTGGAAAACTGTAAGAATGATGTTTTGTTTGCAAAAATACTGTAAACCAGTTGTTGCTCAACAAATGTCCACAATGAAAAATTGCCTCTATGCATCTAGTATTTTAAGCTCTGGGAGAGTCCCAGTAAAGTCTGTAAGTTACAGCAATGGAAGGAAAGAGGTGACATGCTCTCGGTATCTCACAGCTTTGTTATGTTATTATGTTGCTATGTTGAGACAGCCCCATCCAGCCAGCTTACCAGGAGGTTAGGCCTCTTCTGGTAAATGAGTTGATCCTATCTAGCTATTAATGATTTAAATACTTTCTCCTCTTTGAGGGCGAACTTTCTACTCTGAACACACTTTCAGTAATCATGCATAATTATATTTATTTAATTGGAAATAAATCTGTACACACCACAGGCTTTTAAAGGAAGAAGGCATACAACATGTCACAGCTCACAAGAATAATGGCAACTGGAAGTCAGACTCCAGCCAACAATCCTTTGACACCATGACGGATTGGAAAGTCAGTATCTCAGTGGGGAAAATGTTTTGTCAATTAAGAAGTTCCTTTTATTACTTCAGAAAACAGAAATTGTTAAGTCTGGTTTTTAAACAAAATGCTTCCCACTAATAAATGAACTTTTTGCTGGACTATGTCAAAGGCAAAGAGTTTCTTAAAACATTGGAATAGTTCAGATTTTTCTGGTTGCTTTGTTATTATTTCCTTACTGTGCTCCCAGCTGGGATTGGGAGACTCACTGAAACGAAAATATATGTAAGATGCACTTGCAAAAATCTGAAGTCATAACATTACAAAACACTGGCTTGAAGCATATCCTGCTTCCTTACAGAGGTTTCCAATTTCCTTTACTAGGTACTGAAATTCCACAGCACTTACTTCCTTTAAGTATTTCTGTGGACTGATCAAGTACCTACCAAATTTTGAAACTGATTTCGCTTGGATCCGGATCATATCTTACACACATTAACTGAATATCCAAAACATAATCTACATGCTCAATGACCAAAAAAAAAAACCAACCCAAAACAACCAAAAAACCCAAGACGCCTTGCTCTTCTGTACCTTTATTTTGCAACTGCAAGCGAAGTGGAGAAAATGATTAATTAGCTTTTATAGCAGCAATAACAAAACATGATCATACAATAGTAAAACCTGAACAAGAAAATTACTGTGTTGACCACAAAATCTGTGAAGGATTGATCACATCGCTGTAGGTTGCCCACAGTCTGATGGGGCCCTTGCTAATGTAAACCTTGGCCATTTCATCAGGTTGTAAAAACATGTTCCTGTCTTACATGCTGCTGGGAGTTGTCTGCAATCACTGTCTTTCTTAGGAATGATGAAACCCCTACAATTCTTAAGTCTAAGGCTCTTAATACTTTATAGCTCTCTTCGGGTGTTGTTCTCATCTTTCAGCTTCTATTTGTAATTTCTCAGAAGTATTTCAGTAAGGAAGGAACCCAAACAGTGTAAGAGATTAAAGATCTCTATAAGAGTTACATAGGTGCTTTGCTAATATTTACCACCCTTCCACCTTCTGACATCACATACACCTTTTGTACTGCCATCAGCTATTATCAGCTAGTGGAAATACAGAGCATATAAACATATATGAACCATAAAAATATCAAAGTGCCATATTCATGAGTTCAGGACACTTAGTGTCCAAGGAAAATGACCAGGGAAATAAACACAAGGAAGGAAAAAGGACACTAAAGAAAGATAAGGTTATTTATTAATTCAAGGGTGTTCTTGGCTTCTCTGTCTGAGGATCAAGACCACACACTGTAAATGGAACTAACATTTACATATATTGTACAAGTTTTGTATATTCTGTGTTTTTTTCCATTGTAAAAGTAGATGATACAGATCAGGGATCCGATGGTAGATCATAACTTGAGTGGAAGGTGAAGCCTGCATTGGTCTCTGGGTCATGAATTTTTATACTCTGCTTGTGCTAGGTAAAAGAATGAAATATGATTTACCTGTATGATCTCTCTCTGACATTAGAAATAATGATTTTTTTTTCCTGGGGAATTAGGCATGAAGAACAAAACACAGCACAATATGTATCCACTTATATTTCACTGGAAAACTGTGAGTGAAAGTGAAAAGAAAACAAAAAACAGACACAAGGAAATCTCTGATTGATGCTAAGTTTTTATACAGTGTCTTCAAGAATGCCATGACATGCTACACCTACAGGCACTACCTATGCAGAGAAGGCATTGATTACCATGCATTTCATTTGGCATTTCAAAGAAGTCACAAAACGTAAATGGAAGGCCTGATATATACCATGATGTCTTGTATTTTTCCTTTACTTGTATACACCCTTCAAAACTCAAGGAAGCCTGTTTTAGCAATCTTGCCCTAACTTCTCTAAACAAAAAAAACCAGATGGGCAGCTCACTATTCTTTAGGTTCCCTTTTTTTCTGCAAAATCTGAAACTTCCTAACAACCTCTCCCCCATACAGTCTACTGTCACCCTTAGATGTCATTGAAACACTTAATATTTCTAGCTGGCTATGACACTCAGCCACCAGGAGCAAAGCTATTTGGCACTGTAATGCAAATGACTGCATTCATCAAATGAGCTTTGTTAGTTATTCATTGTGTTCCTTATCATTCCTTTCCCAAACCCCAGTGCCTCTGCAGTGTGCACAGAGGTGTGTCCACGGCAGCATCCCCGCTGTAAAACCCACCCTTATCAGGCAGAGCAGGGTGCCATGGGAGTGACCTGCCAAGTCACTGTGTCCCTTCTCTTCTCTCTCACCCTTTTGTGCCCAGTGTTGTTCTTTGTCCTCATCTACGGGATCTGTCTCTCCCTGCTCAGCTCACTGTGCCAGACCCTCTCCCACAGCTGAAAGAATGATTTGCAATGAAAGGAACTCTAGAGATATGGGGAATTCCCTCCTTCTTCTACCCCATCTCCTCATTTTCTTCTGAAATCGACTGCACGAGCCAACTTTCTGCAGGGTCAGGCTTTTAAAAACAACTACAGCTACAAAATAGGCCAAGCCCTCGTTTTTATAGCGGTAGCCCAGGAGGCCCGCACAGACAGAAAGTGGTATTGACAGGTTTGGAAAGGGACAGACATTGACTCTGATGCAGGCAGACACTTGGGGCATTTTTTTTCATTAAATCTTTCACTGCTTAACACAGTTCAACATACCATTCTGTACCTCCAGAGAAAAGCTTTTGGGGGCTGGAACCAGAGATTAATCCCTCTATAATTTCTACTGCTGCTGGCAGTACTAACTGCCAAAGGATTCTGGAGAAAGATAATGGCACTGTTGACTTGTAACCTAGGTGTAAAAGTGGTCTTAATAAAATTGGGATGTTTGAGGCCCCATCAATAACCACAACACACCAATTTTATTGGATTTAACAGACGCAATCTGTTTGATGTGATACAGGAGGCTCATCCTAATACGGTAATTAACAGGGGTTGGGGAGACACTCAAAAAATTGTCTACCACAACGCCAAAGAATTCAGCACAATCCAGTCAGTTTAACCTCTAAAGCAAAGTAAAGATATAAAAAGAGCTTCAGTGTAAAATTTCATTTTACACCGAAGAAAGATCCAGACCAGTAAAATGACTGGGCTGGATTTTTCTGCTGTGTAAAATGTAATTAAACAGGGTATAAAAACTGTGTATAATTAAGCCGGTTTGGAATGATTCTGGAGATATTCCATAATTAATGTTTGTATAAGAGCAGATTTTCTGTTTTGCAAGAATCAGCACATAATCAGCAGCTGATTTTTAACCTGAAAAGATGCTGATCCAAGCATAATTATTTTTACACATCCTTCCATGAAAACATAAGCAAGAGACATTTTTTCTAGCTGAAGAACTTCTGTAACAACACAAGGCATAATAAGCTGTTCCTAAACAACTACAATTCTGTTTTTCTGTTTATCCTCAGCAGAGTTGTTATTCTTTATTTTGGGTCAAGGTGGAAGCACTAATTTTGTGTTCTTGGCACTATGTGTTAACTTGAGAAAAACTTTCCTATTTTTTTTTTTTATTTCTGGTACTTCCTTGTCTCAAATCAAGATTACTCTATTGGCTGATGGATGCTTTGATACTACGGTTAGGGCAATAGACCTAGAGTAGTACTATTACACACAGTGTGCAAAATACCTATGGATGTTTTATGAACTAAGTGCAAGGTTCCTGTAAATATTTTTTTAAAAAGAAGCATACAAAAAGATTTGTAGAAGTTAAAGGCTAAAAGAAAAATAGAATACTAGGAATTGATCAGTGCAACAAATAAAATGGGAGCTATTTAATACCCTGAGATACACTTATGCTTCTGGTCATATGTTCTCTGAAATTTTCATGAACCCTCTCATCTTCTTGAATTTTCAATTTGTTTTGCACAAACAAATTTGTTTCGATGGAGCAAGATTCTTCATCAGTGGTAATGAAAGTTATTAACATACTGATGGTTTATCCTGACTTCTTTTAAACTTATCTATGCTTCTTTTGTGCCCAGCTGACCAAGAAGGCCAATGGCATCCCGATTTGTATCAGAAACCATCAGGCTAGCAGGACCAGGTCAATGATCATTCCCCTGTAACTCAGCGCTGGTCAGGCCACACCTCAAATCAGGTTTGGGTCCCTCACTGCAAGGAAGACACTGAGGTGCTGGAGTGTGTCCAGAGAACGGCAATGAAGCTAGTGAAGGGTCTGGAGCACAAGTGTTATATGGAGTGATTGAGGGAGCTGGAATTGTTTAGCCTGTGGAAAAAAAGGCTGAGGGGGCACCTCTCATTCTCTACAACTACCTGACAGGAGGTTGTTGTGAGGTGAGGGTTGTTCTCTTCGTAAAAGTAATAAGTGATAGTTGCACCAGGGGAGGTTTAGATTGGCTGTTAAGAAAATTTCTTCACAGAAAAGGTTACTGGGCATTGGAATAGGCTGCCCAGGAAAGTGGTGGAGTCACCGCCCCTGGAGGTATTTAAAAGAAGTGTAGATGTGGCACTTAGCAAAATGGTTTAGTGGTGGACTTCTCAATGTTAGGTTTACAGTTGAACTCGATCTTACAGGTGTTTCCAACCTTAATGACTCTGTGATTCTATGAAAAGTCAGCATTAAGGAATCAGCAACCAGTTTTCAAAAGCGTCTCCTAGACTTTGACAATACCTGTTGTTATTACTAAGTTTGTTCCCATTTATGACCTTATTGTGATTAGAAGAGCCATTTTAATGCGGCAGAGAATCCAGGCATTTACAATAATAATAAAAAAGATTTCCTTTAAGAGATGCCTGTGTTAGCTCTGCTATGTATTTTTAGTAACTGTTATTTGCAAAGTTTCTTACCTTTCCCTCTCACCTTTTTCCAGTCATGCAAAATTCACTACTGTGTAGAACACCATTCAAAGTTTTTCATGCTCTTTCACTAGGACTTATAGACTAGTACGAGAATAAAAGTGCCAAATACCTGCTGGCACCATCAGTCAGCTGCCAGGATCTGGAGATGTAAAATGCTTCATTCCTACAAGTGGTTGTGGTGTGATAGGACTATTACAGCATTTGGAAAAAATTGCTCAGGTGGGTCTCAAAGATACCACTTTCCATTTAAATTTGGTTGGCCCCATCTAACAGGATTTAAGACTGAAGGATCTGTAGAACACTAAGAAAATCGCTGAAACTGCCTGAAATTCAATTGTGACAAATATCTAACTCTGGACAAGGGCCTTCGAAAATCCTGGACAAAAAAATCCTGAAAGCAGAAAAAGCAATAATACAGAGGAATAGAAGCCCACAAAACTTACTCTATACAAAGCCAACAACATATTTTGCAACTGTATAAAAAAGATTGAGTAGAACAAGCCATTTATCAACCTGTACAATACTCATCATGTCTATTCCAGCTCTAGCGGCTTACTTAGCCTATTCTACACAAAGTATCACCAGTGGACAAACACCTAAAATAAGAGGAAACATTGTTTATATCTCTGGTATGCTGAATTAGTAAATGACACAGAAAACAACATATCTGCACATTTCTTACACTTAAAAGGAGATGTAAATGTATCATAGTGCAGAGAAATCTAAGGTGTACTTACATTTAGAAATGGGATATAAAAAGCTGAAGCATTAGATACTCTCCTAGCAGAGGGAAAGCCTTTCAATTGGCCACAAACTCCATAGCACAGAAGATTAAATTTTAGGAGAAAATTATCAAATCAGCAGAAAATAAAGTTGATCGTTCCCATGCATACTACAAAAGCAATATTTTACTGAGAAGACTGAATACCTCAAATACAACATAAAAGCTTGCCATAATGACAGATAGTTCTATTAGAAAAGGTACTGAGTGCATAATTAACCACTCCTAATACCTATCTGAATATCTGAAAAGAAGAAAAATTTATTCAAGTGGAATATACACTATTCATCAAAGCTGAAAAATAAAATTGCTGCACTGAAAGCATGCACTAGTTGGGCTAAGTTTACGATCCCCTGACAGAAATCTATAAATAGCAAAAATTTACCACTCATTCACTAGGGACTAATGCAGCAGAACTAAGATCACACGCACACCATCACTCAAGTACACAACATTTGCAACTTCTCAATTTTATATGGAACTGCCTGTTCAAGTCACATATTCCGTAACAAAGGTCATCTTTTTTGTTTCAGTCTAAACAGCAAACTGTAATTGGCTCAAAAGTTTCATTTTTCTTAAGCTAATGTTAATTTAATGAGTATTTCTTCCACATTCCTGGATATAGGTGATGGAGGACTTTGCTTTCTCAGTTTCCCAGTATCAATCAGTACACATAGCAAAGCATAAAAAGTAATATTTAATTGAAGTTTCCTGTTCTGTAGAATGATTTATACTTTTAGATAAGCAACCACAGATCTAAACTCTGGGATTTTTTAATATCAGTTCACAAAAATGAGGAAAATCTAACCTACTGCAACTATTTAGGCTGCAAATGTGGAAACAGTACATATCCACAGTACAGTAACACTGCAGTACATTACCGTATGTGATTTAAAAAAAAATGCCTCATAGAGCTAAAACATTTGTAAAGGATAATCAGAAGTTTATACTGTGTAGACAGGTGCATGCAAGGTCTAAATTTTCAAACAACGGCAAGCTTCCAATTCCTGAATGTTCATTTAGAGTAAGACAAGCTGCATTATTTTGCAGCCAATAGAGGCATATGGACAATATTCCTGAATATACTCTCAGCTCTGAAAGTTGTAACATTTGCCACTAGCAACTGTAAACATATTTATGAATTTTTAGCATCATCTTATTCTGATTTGCGTCACGTAGTATTTTCTAGAAGCTGTTTGTGAATGAAATATAAATTGGTGAGGTTTGAAGTATTTCCCATGAATTTACTTTCTCAAAGGTCCTATTAAAAATGCTGCCCTGCAATTTTAGTCAGGTGATTATCCCTAATACATTATTTTTTTCCTAATTTACTTACACAGCCTGTAATTCACTTAACAAGTATCTTAATGTGTAAGGTACTCTATGAATGCTAAATAGATTAAAACCTGCAGCCCTTTTTCTAAGAACAAGAAAGAAATGGTGCCTTGAGCTTCCATCAAGGTGCTAGGAAAACACTCTCAGAAGATGAGTTCTGCCTCTGCTCCAAATGGGCTCAACATACTGCCAATCTATATGAAGCATGACTTTTTTCCTGCTCTAAATATAAACCTCCACTACATGTAGGGTATAGAAGTGTCTTTACTGAAAGGTTTAATTCAGCATGTTGTTTTCTGTAAGCAGACGGATAGGTGAAAGAACAATGGGAAAAATACCTTAGAGCACCTGGTCATGTATCTTTAGCTCACTCTGCCTAAAGTTAAATACCTGGAAAGGAATAACCAATACATCCCTATTCTACAAATACAACCATGAGACTAGCTTGGTTATGGATCATCCTCTGATGCCGTAAGACCTGCACCCTGTCATTACTGCAACCAGTGACACATCCTGCTCAGCAGATGCCAGGGTGTTCCTTCTGCACAGGCTGAACAAAAACCATGCCAGTATGGGAAGGCAAGGCAAACTTCCCTGGTGCAACACTCTATTTATTTCTTTAATGGCAAGGTAAAAGACATAGCTGTCCACTAGGTAAAAACAAACAACCTACCACTGGAACAATGTTCACAGTATTTTAACTGAGGACAGTAAAGTTTTGCTCCACACTGTTGTACATATTACTAATGCCAGTGTAATTCGTATTATTTAAACAACCACATATGTGCCGTGGAGTAGAAAGCAAGCTAGTCAATCAGAATTCAACACTTACTAGTATTGAACACATTCATAACATACATATAAAATCTCCCACCAGAGCAAGAAAAATAGGAACCATAAAGGACCTTTTGGTTCAAAAGGCTTGAGGAGCATTTACAGAACACTTTATACACTTGGCACTTTTCGCTGTGGATGAATCTGCAAATAAATCTTATAGAACGGCTCAAATCTTTCATTCCTTCCCATCTTTTAGTGTTGCTGAAGTACAAGCAGCAACACCTATGATACTGTAGTTTTGTTTCACCAATGAACAAAGATTGATATGGTAGTCAGAGAATCAAATTAGAAGGCAGAGACAGGAGTAAATATTCTGTCAGTGTTGTTCAGTGTTCCTGTGCAATAAAAGGAAATCCAATTTTCTCATCCCTCCTCTTGCATTCAGATTTTCTTCACTACAACAAAAAGCTATGCAATTCTCAGTGTCTTCCAAATCAAAAACATGGGAATAGCAGCTTTTCTGAAAATCTGTTACCACAGGCTTAGAGTAGCTTCCAGCTAAAATCTCCTGAAGTATGGGGAGGTGGGAGGCTGAGAGCTATCCATTCTCAAGTCATACTAGAAATTAACAGCACTATTATTTGAATTATGACCTTTCTGCATAGTGCAAAGAATTGGTTTTCTTTGGCAATAGAATTTATTCTTTGGGGCCTAGTCCCAGCAGCTGCTGCAGTCATTGCAATTTAGAAAAGTAAGCCAAAATTTCTGTCCCACTTCCCACCTTTTTCATATCCCACTGAAGACATATGCATAGGAAAGAGCTACCATTACAGGGCTGCAAATTTCAAAGCATCAAGCAGCTGCTACTTTTGTCCAAAATAAAACACAAGGTGCATTCTTCCACCGTTCCCTTTTCCACAAGTCATTTTAGCACAGAGTAAGAGTGGCAATATAGAGTTCATGCCCCTAGTTACTCTGGGGTTTACTTGCTCAAGTGCCTCTAATGCTAAGGGTGAAAATGTGCTTGAATAGTCCAGAACTGTCCTGGTAAGATCAGCCTACTAAGTAGGATTTGACTAAAGGTTCATTGTATTTTTGTTTAAATTCCCTTCATTTCAGAAGCTAATTATCTGTAAGAACATTATTTTAAAATAATGAATCCACTCTCAGCTAGAGGTCAAGTAAGCAACTAAAGAGAGAGGAAACCTCACAGAGAAATTACTAAATTAAGGTTCTTAAAGTCTAATTTGCCTATTTTAATCTTAATCAAGTTCCTCTTCACAAATTTTAGATGTGAACAATTATCTTTATAATAACCCAAGTGGATCCACTGCCAACGTAAAAATATTATCCACTTCACAGTATACCATCTCCAGACTAAGAAAAATTTTGGACAAAGCAACAGGCCTTGAAGACTATCAGCATGCTCAGATATTTACAGATAATGGTATAAGAAACAGTCTTTCAAGACTCAGAGCTCTGAAGCATTTCCCAGCCCCCAAGCCAAACACATTTTATGAACTTCAGCCAGAACACCAACTATGCCTGAATTACCAAGACAAAGCATTAACACCAAGTCAAAGCCTAAGAAACCTGAATTCCCTCCACAGAGTTTTACAAATCTATAACGTATTTGCCCTTTGCATGGAAAAAAACTTCAATGCATCCAAGTACCACTAGGGAAGTGAACATCTGCACCTGAACACTTGCTGAAGTCTCTACAAGAACATTAGGGAGCCTAAAGTGGCCCATTATGATGCATTTTTGGGGCACGCAAGTGGTCACAGTCAAATTTAAATTTGAAAAAAAAAAATTACAGTCTCATTACCATGAACAAATTGGAAAGAACAGTTGTCTGTTATCTTGAGAAGCCTATCATAAATAATCAGACATACTGATCACTCAGGAGCCTTTCCTTTTGAATTTGCTCTCTGTCTTCAGTTGTCAGTAATATGACATCTATCCTCTCCATTCAGCTGGCTAATGGCCCTCATCTAACTCAGAAACATTGGACTAGCACTTTGTGAAGCCATCTGTATCCATGAAATACAGATAAAGCCACACTACAAAGTCTCTTGTATTTCTGATCTCCCATTAATTGCCCTGAAGAACCTAGCATAAGGTAAGCAAGACTTATCACCAAGCAGAACCTTGTGACAGCCCACAAAAATGCTCTCCCAGAATGCAGGAACTGTAGCCGAGCAAAGCCCTGGGGGTTCTTCCTCAGAGGAAAGGCCTGGGCTTGTCAAACGTGCCTCCATCCTTCCCTGAGAGGGTAATTCAGGCATGCCAGCAATATCTCACAGGCAAGAATACCAGAGGCAGCTGATAAATCTAAAAGAGTCGGTATGTTCACTTACTGTCACAAAATTAAAGGAGTAAATACTGATGCAAACTTACTGCTCTCAATATGATATTGAAACCCCCTCCCCCAAAAAAACCCCACAAAAATAAGGGATCTATTGCTAATATTAAAGTTAAGTAATATAGTTAAAACCGGAAATAACTGTTCAATTTACTCTAGACAGCAGTAGAGTCTCATTTGCTCTTTCAAAGGCATAATCAATTGAAGGGCACATTTTTCTTCTCTTTGTTCTTTCCCATCAATTTTAATGGGTGCAGAACATCAGTCACATGAAATGTAATGGGATAAGAAGATGGATGAGTACATTTGAAGGCACTAGTCACAGGACAGAAAACATCCTGACAAAGTGACACTGGCAGCATAGGGTTCAACAATAGAGCCTGGACAATATTTAGTAAGTGAAACTACAGTGCCACATGATTTGGTATTCTCACTGGGCAAAATCCTTCCCCTGTCACTATTCATCATGTTCCTACAGGTCAGATTTTCAAAGACATTCTCTTACTGAACATGACCAAATGACATTTTTAAATCAAGGAAATACGTAAATCTGGAGACAAAGAGGTCATTTGGAGATAAATGGGAATGGTCTCCTCTATTTAGAACTTAAAACTCCTTCATCAAGAAGGCTTACATGGCTTTAAATGGCTTACAAAGATTCACACCTGAGATATGAAATGTATTATGGTTATAGGAGTGAGGAGATTTGATCTCTATGTTGAACTTACTGACATCAACAGAACCTCACTACTAATGAACAAGTAGCAAAAATCCCCTATTTTTACAAGTACCTGAAGAAAGCAATTCCATTAAATTAACATCTATAAATTGCTTCACACTAAAAAGCTTCTATTTTGCACAATAAAGAAAAATATGTAACTTAAAAAACAACATGCCCCATTCTCACCTGAGAAGTGATTCTCGGGAAATTACAATGAAAATTCCTACAAAAACTGATGTTTAGTGTACAGTGAAGGAAAAAACAGTCACCCAACAAAACAAATCAAACCCTTTCTATACTTTGATGAAACACTGGAAATGCAGGCAGGTCCATACACTACTGCAATAACCCACTTCTGTTATAACTTTGTCAGTAAATACTAAGCGGATCGATCTAGCACTTTACAATGCTTATTGTGATCATCATAATTATTGGACAGTACCAATTCGGTTTCTTCATTAGCCATTTGCCAAGATACCTACAGTTAATCTTTAAAGCTCTAAATAATACAGAACTTTATACAAGAACAGGAAAAGAGAAACCAGAACCTCTTCAAATATATCCACCAGAGAGGGAATTAGAGCCAGACCTGTAAATCCTACTGCTGCACTAAACAGGCCCTATGCCTCAATATACCCCAATCACGCATCCAATGGCATGCAATATCCACAAAGCAAAAAGACAGCTGTTGGCAATTAAATTCTCTCAAACAGGGCAACATTCCTCTCTGGCATCACAACATACACTTGTGAAGGTGATGGTGTATCCTTTTCTATCAAATACCATATTGGAAGCTGTTTACATAAACCCTTCTTGCTACTCTCCTTCTCTCCCGCAAGATATGAGACTGCTTTCTAACAAAATCTCTACAAGTATATGCTGGTCAAGATGATTGCACATAGAGGAGTTTCCCACAATACGTCACAGAGCTCAGAACAGGAAATCCAGAGAGGATGGAAATTCCACATTAGAGGTTTTCAGATTTCGCAAACAGTATACCTAACTCTGGAAAGAGCAAAATACTTTAAAATAAAGGAACATTTGACTCAATTTTGGCTTCTAAATTTCATACTATATGAAATAACACACCGTTTTATAAACTATTGAATTTATGATGTTTCAAAAGTTAATCAACCTAAATGTTTAGCTATGATGATACATAAATAATACTGAGACATTTCTGGAAATTTATTTCCCATATTTTTTTCTCTAAGACCATGTTTTGATGAATTATTTAAATTTTTTAAATGAAGTATTTCGATGGAATTATATTTCTCAATGATAAACAATGTAGATACCACACACACTTTCTGGCATTCCCCATTTATAAACTTATGTGTCTCTGTTTTTCCTGACTGTAATGTAGACTACATGACAAGTTAATTTAAAAAAACATATTGCAATGAAAGATACCACCCCCACTTTTAGAAATCTTGACCTCTGAGAAAACATTCCAAATGCTGAACTTTAACTAATAACTGATCTTTTCTTCTATCTTTTCTTGCCATTAAAATTTGTTTTGAGCTGGTAGTTCCTATGACCACAAATATCATGAGGAATCTGAATATTTCACATTCTAGCCATGGGGAAGTCAAAGACCTGAATAATGATTATTCCCTGAGCAGCTTTCCCTGCAAATTCATCACTATAATATGCAAAAAGCACACTACAAATACAATCAAACATATTAAATAGGTCAGTCAGTTGTTCTGTTACATTACAGGTAACCAAAATTAATCCTTTTCTTTGATTATTTCAATTGTTCAGTCCTCATAAGGATTTAGCCAAAAGTTCACCCAATCCCATGCTCTTCTTGGTCCTCAGGACATGGGTTCTGGCACTGCTGTTCATTATCTTTCTGACATTACAGAGCAACTGAATACATAAGTTTGTGGGTCTTTCCCATGAGCTTCACCAGTTTGATGCACACAGACACAGCAGCTGCACTGACATTTGCAAGCAGGACGGTCCCTGAAGGTGTATCTGCAGATCCTTGCCAGAAATGACCTGGGGTCTCAAGTGCACCATGATGTGCTGACACAGCCATGGCTGGCTTCTGTTGGTACTGACGTCTCTGGAAAAGCCCTGAAAGTCCAGAGCCAAAGCATTTCCTCCTCCTTAGGGCAATGCACTGGTGCCAACACCACATGGCTGGGACTCAGCCTGACCTCTCAAGCAATGCTGCCTACCCTAGTGTGGTGGTTTGGACAACCACCAGAAAACTAGAACCCCAAATAAGTTACTTCCCTGTTGTTTTTACTCCACCCATCCCCTCCAATAATGAAGGGGCAATATGGAGAAATATAAGTAAAAATAACAATTGACTACCAATAGCAGTAACTACAATGACACAGAGGAAAACGGTTTAAACCAAAAAAGGCATAAGGTGTTGCCCAGACCCCCCACGCTTAGGACAAAGACAAAATGGCTCCTATCCGACCCGCTATGCACCACATGGTCTCCCCAGGAACAAAGACAAAATGGTTCCTGACCCTGCCCTGTGTGCCACACAGTCTCCCTGGGGACAAAGAGAGAGAGAGAGAGAGAGAGAGAGAGAGAGAGAGAGAGAGGGGTGGGGGAGAGGCTTCCCCCTTCCCTCTGGACCATGCAGCCGGGAAAACAAAGAAAAACAATGTAGCAAACATTTTTCTGCAGGAGGACAGCAAGCGGTAGCAGGTTGTAGGCACTCACTCAGTGGGGCCAGCAAGCACCAATAGTAACAGCAACAAAACCCTAAACAGCAGCAGTCCCCTGTGGCGGCTGGAAAAAGCAGTTAGTGATAACCCTGAAGCAGCTTGTGGTGGGGTGACTGTGAAAGCCCTGAAACAGCTATGGCAGGGCAGCCCCTCCTCTCTCAGTCAGCGGCAGTGACTAGTGACTGCTGAGCAGTGACTCCTGACCCAAACAGTGGCTGAGGAGAGGTCTCAGGAAGCCTTTCTCTCTGCTGCGGTAGAAGTGGTGGTGATGCCAGAAGGCTCTTTCTCTTGCTGCTATAATGGTGCAGTCCTGGAAGGGGCTACCTATCCCAAGAGCCAGGGCAACAAACATCAGCCCTCCCGTTTCCACCTGCAATGCTTTTTCCACTAAAAAACACACACCCCAGCTGTGATGTGGTGGTATCGAATATTCAATGCTAAAGCTCCATCCCTTTGCTTTGGAACCATAGCATTATCCACCCCTTATTCTATACCATCCACTCATGCCCAGATTTACACCTTTCAACTAAATACATATATATACACACACACGTATAACTGCACAAACAGACGCACTATTTCAGTAGTCTCTGACCATTTTCCTAAGATGCTTGTTGAGTTCATTTAGTCCATAACTGCTGTAACTGGAGTGGTCCATATTCATTTGCCCATCGTGTGTACAATATACAATAGTAGTGTCATTCAGTAACCAGTATTATCTATGCAATTCAACATTACAGTCAGTTGTCACCTAAAATCAGATCTCCTTGAGGTACAAATCATGTTTTCTCACCTTTCTGCATTACCCACCAAGTGCACCCAGGTCCTTGAGCAAAAACAATCCCATGGATGGGTTTGCCTTAGCTTGAAGCAGGACTAGTCAAATCTTGTCTTTCCTAACATATTTCTCATATGCACAATGGTGACTTTATCTCCGTCTATGGTACATAAGGGTTCTGATTGGGCAGGACCGTCTCGATTGGTAGAGCAAATAACCAGGTGGCTTTCGCTAAATGCAAATCCCAGTGTTTGAAGGTCCCACTGCCCATTGCCTTCAGTGTGGTTTTTAAGAGTCCATTGTATCATTCAACTTTCCCAGAGGCTAGTGCACAACAGGGAATATGATATGAATGGCAGCCCTTCTGTTTCCGCCTGTGGTGCTTTTTGGCTGAAAACCATGCCCCTAGCTGTGATGTGCTGGTATTGAATATTCAGTGCTAAAGCTCCACCCCCCTGTTTTGTAACGATAACACCAAGACACGCAGAAGAATACCAAACCAGAATTAAGACTGTTTCTAAAAGTTATCTTTCATCCTAATTCCTTTCAAATTTCATAAACCATAAATTAAACCTGACTGATATTTGCAAACTTTTCTCACTGATCATAACTGAGACTACTTCTAATAAAAAGTGGTTTTTACAGTACATGATTCCAGGAGCTAGGAAAAAAAAAAACAAACAACAAACCCCCCAAATACTGAAAGATATGCAATAAAACAGAAAAAATTCTCCGGCTGGGTGAAGAACCCCAGAACTAAGTCGTATCTAGACAAATAAGAGACACTTGTAGACTTTTGCAGATTGAGCCCTCTCAGGTTCAACTCTGACATTAATACACATGAAGCAGAAGAATTTTACACGTGACGTGGTAGTTTGAAGGATTACTTGTTCCACTGTGCTTATGTTGTTTCAGCGGTTCAACGTCATGGCCAAAACCTCTAGGGAATAACCGCTACCGTAAAAAAATCAGACAACAAAACAAACGAAAATGGATGTTTGTTTTGCTTCACTTTGTTTCTGTCAGTTTAACGTACAGAAATAAACAAACAGAACCCCCAAACTTCTTCCTGGAGAAAAAAAGAATGTATTGTTTTTTCCACCTTAGAGAAGGATATATAGAATTTCTTGACTTCCTCAAACGATAAAAACCCACAACAGTAAGAGTCATGGAATCCATCATCCTATTGTGCAGAAATGGCCAAACAGCCACCCTGTCCTCTGCCTGTCCACACTAGTATTTTAAATGAAAATACAAACAACTATAGAGAAGAGTTTGCAGTGCATTATATGAAGACACTGCAATTCCATTTCTAGGTTCAGTCCATGGCATAAAAGTATTTGGAAAATTCTCCTTCTCGCTGTTTGTTATAAAAATATTATAGATAACCTTTGAACAGTTACTGATTTAATATCCTTTCTTAATAGACTGATTTTTGCTATGGTTATTGAGCAAAGTAAAACAAATTACAAGCTTATTACACACTAAATAGAAAACTATCTTCACTGTAACCACAAAGTAAATGTATTAAGAATAATCGGCGTTGAAATTTTAAAATTCTTTCATGTCTTGATATTTTGAGGTGATGTTTGCAAACTAGGAAATCCTCCTGCACTTGAAAAAAAAAAATCTACCTAACAGTATCGTTAAACTACTTTGCATAAACCTAAAAGATTAGAAAAGCCTTTGTGGTTGAAATTAGCCAGTGGGTTCCAAGTTATGGGATTGACAGAAAAGCAAATAGAAAAAGCTCATGCTGCTTAAAGTAACAGGTCAAACATAGTCTGAAGCTAAACAGTCTTAAAGCCAAAGATCCAATAATTTTTCAGCATTTCTCTTTTAATTATTTTTATGAGACCTCACTAAATCCCTCAGGATGGAAGGAGTGCTGGTTATCACCAAGCCCTGCTGTACATGTCTCCATTAAGGTCTTTGCTCTTGAGAGAAAGCTGATGAAACAACCTACTGTCAATTAACTCCAAACATATGCATGGCTGTGTTTGGCTGACATTTTAGTGCCCTTCCCCTTCAATGAACCACAAAACAAAAATACCGAACCTCTAAAATATGCTTGACAGAAAGCTCAAGGTAGCAAGACTGGCTTCATCACACCACTAATGTACAGAACTCACATAAAGATACATTTTGCCTTAGGCCTAAGGATTATATCCATACCAAATCACATCAGGAAGCAAGCTTCAAGAAAGGATAGCTCTGTAAAAAACGCATAAAAATCTGATCATTAGAAGAATCCTCAATCCCCATTGTTAAATTCAAGATGCAAGGAACAGCAAAATGACAGAGAAAATCATGTTATTCGGTACATGAACCACCTTTTTTTATTTTCATGGTGTTGCGTATAAAATCACAGAATCATAGAATATCCCTGCAGATTGGAGATAAAATCTCAGCATGGCTTTTTATAGCTGCCTCTGTTGTACCCATACCCTGAATTTTTATCTCACATACTGCTGTCTGCTTTCTTATCTCAGGATGACTCTTTCTTTATCTTTCCTCTTGAGGTATGCACAGGAACTATATGCCTTTTACAAGACAGTAAACAAGGACAGAAAATGAAAGCCTGGCCCCAGTGAAGTCAGTGGTAACACTTCAGAGTTTCCTGTATTTTACCAGAAAGAAAATATGAATTTTATCAAAGACAGTTGGCATGAGATCCAAAATAATTCTTAGGCACTTAGTGTATAATTCAAGTGTCATATTCAAAAAATCATCTAAAAAATCCTGCTAACAGGTTTAGGTTTTTCAAAAATCAGACGACAATTTCCTTACATGTGTAGCTGTATGCATGGATGTTTTCTCTACAGCCACCATATAACCAGGCAGCCAGAGCTGGTTATTTTAAGTAGCCTATATGTTCCCAGACCCAAATCCCAATCCTCTCGGACTCCTCAGGGAGCTTTCACACCCAAACAGAGCTCTGCATAAGAGTCTAGATCCAGGCACAAGATGGCCTTAAAGACCTATCTTCTCTTTTAAGCAACTGGTATGTGGTGACACAGCGCAGAGCTGAGCACTGGGTGCCCGGGGCTCTGGGGACAGTTACTGCTAGGGAGCCAATGCTCTCTAGGTCCTGGGACCAGTATCCTGTGTGGGACAGTGAGTTCCCCCACCAGGAGCAAGAGCACAGTTGTTAGCAATGCCACAACACTGGTGTCTTTTCCTGAGTAGAGCCTGAAGAAACATTATGGCAATGGGATTAGTTATTTCTATGATTTAATTTCTATGATTTAATGCTGCTTAATTATTAGTGTAGAGTAAATAATCAAGGAAACAGAAGCAACAGGAAAGCTGTGCCAGCTAACCACAAAGATCCTCTCTTATCTGTAGGAGAAGTCAACTTTTTGAACTCATTTCTTAGTCTTTTCAGTTTAGCAGAGGTTCTTTAAGGAAATTCCAAGGAAGTTTCTAGGATATGGCTAGAAATATATGACAAACTTTACTTCCATTACATTTTTACCATTAATACATTACTCTAACATGAGACAGTGCAGCTTTGAGTGGAATTACATAAAGCAAAGCTCTAGAATTGTTCAGTTAAACTGAAACAGTACTCCTAAAAGTTTGTTGGCTCCTTAAGCACCTCAAAATTTATTTCTGAACTTTTCAAACAGATAAATGAGTATTCAGAAGAGCTGCTTAGGGAAAAAAAAAAAAATCAATCAGGGGATTATCAATTGTTAAGAAGCAAGAAGAAAAAGATAGGAAATGCAGTAAGATAAAACCAGATGTACTTTTGCTACTGATTTAACTCAACTCAGATAATTCAACTAATTTCCAGACAATTAAATTTAGAAATTTTTTCTTTCATATTCTCCAGAAGTAAAAGTGCGCTGCTACAGAATTTCTAATAAAAATATATAAACCAAAAATGTGTTTGTGCTGATGCAACACAAGATAGTACTTTCCCATTGCTGGTGAAATTCATGAGGAATATTTGGAGGTGGCATTGATATACAGCAAACAAAGGTGACACAAAAGCTGTGGCAGGTATTTATAGAAAAGAATGAGAGCTAATGGCAGCCACCACATCGAGGAGTTGTCATGTAAATACCTCACGAGGTTTCAGTACCAAAAAAGAGTAGCTGAAGGTTAGTTCAGGAGGAAAGTAAGTATCACACCACCTAGTTTATTTAATTAATCTTCTGAAGCAACTCGAACTTTATCAAGACCAGAGAAAGCAGGTCCCAGTGCCAAGGGACACTGCTTGGCCCCCAGTCATCTTTCCTTATTCCAATGCCAGCTACAAGCAGCTTCTCCTGAAACACAGAGGTGCCTGTGCTGTTTCAGTGGGCAGGCTTGATGTCTGTCTTGTGAGCAGCTCTGAATTTGAATAGATGTACCACTAAAACTTAGTACTTCAAGTAGCCCAAGGGATATCAAAATGAACATAAAATTGGAACTCTAAACTGGCGAAAATTTGAGCTTTATGGTAATTATGGAAACCAACATGAGAAGCAAACTGCATAATCGGTCTTCAGAGGATTTTAAAACGCTGTGAGCAGGCTCTGCTATCATCTCAGGTCAAATGTAAAATATAAATGTGCAACCTTCCAGTTTTAATCCCAGCTCCACCACTGACTTTGTGAGCCATCCCAGATAGCCTCTGTTTTCCCTCCTAGCTTTTCTCCTTTCCTCCTTTCAATTCTAAGCTTGCCTGAGCTAGGTCTGCTTCTTAAGATGTAACTCAAAAAGAAGTTCACACTACTCTGCCATTAACCTCCAAAAGCCAGTGTTCTTTCTCCCCTCTTTTTCTCTGGGTTAACTGCACATTTTGAAAATAAAGTACCAAAGTTTGAGCAAAACGAAATTATTTCCATCTGATATCCACAGAATTCTAAAGAAAATCTGCATTTTCTTGAGTCTCACAGAAGGTTACTGAAGATTACTGCTGATTCCCTCCAATCCTTGGCATATTTATCTTATTCTTTCAGCTAAATGGGAGAAGTCCTCATCATGCTGCTAACAAATGACTTAAACTCACTTTTTTCACGCCTGCAGTACAAGAGAAAATTGGCTAGGAATGGCAGAGGTCTGTTCCTAATGGACAGGAGCATATACCAGATCCCACCTTCTCTAAGTGACTTGACATAGACTTCCTGGCTGCACACTTATTAGCTCAATCCTGCTTATACAGCACACAGGAAATAATATTAAAGTGCTCCATGAAGTAGCATATAGGGCCATAAATTTCAAATTGAGACATCTTTCATTTCTGCACTTGTAGGCCCATGGAGAAGAGGACTGGAGAGGGGTTATACACCTGATACCTTCCCACCATGAAATCAAGAAGTAAATCTGAGGTATCCTCACATCTTGAGGACTGGTGAAGAGGCACTCAGAAGCACAAGGGTCCTTCACCAATGCACAGTGGTATCTCAAAAGCTTTCATTCTTGAAGTATAACTATTTGACTTTTTGTTTCAATCCCAATCTGCACATGCAAAACACAGTTATCAAAATAAACATCTCTGTCACACTAGCAAATGCTGCTTTTGGTGAGGCCCCCCCTGATCTGTGAACTGCTATCTCAGTGAAAGGCAAACAAGCCTGGAGGAAAGGAAGGGGGGAAGAGTGAGGAATTATATATATTCTAATGACGTCTCCATTTCCCAAGCAGCTCTACAACAAAAAGCTCTGCGGTGCTGAATCTGACCTCACTAAAACCAGTATCAGAAAACCTGCCACACTGTAAGCACTTGCATGGTTTTCCTCTGCATACATGCTTTCCTTTGTTTACTATATCTTGAAGCACATGAATGCACAGACCACCCACAGTATCAGGTAGCCTAGCATGGGAAAGGTGAGAGATGAAGCTAGGATTTCTTCTTTATATGAATATAAATTAATCTATCTGATCCACATATGCTAGTGAGCCACAGCTCATCCTTAGTCAATTCATGTCCCTGACAGGCTAACTTGTCCCAAGCTCTCCAGAAATCATGCAGATGAAAGAGCCAAGCCTGTGGTATAGGAATTACAGGACTGGAGAGTTAAAAAGGGATTTGCAAATCAAGTAGTAATGCCTGCCTTGGCTTAATTTAATGTATCCTATTCTACTGCTGCTCCCCCCCTCCCAGCAGCAGCAAATCAGTATTGTACACAGAGGCAGTCAGGGTGTGAGACACTACCTGATCTCTACTGCAGAACCTGGTTAAAAATATGCTCAGTATCCTTTGGGCTCTGACCTGCATACAATGAAACAAAGATAGGGATGGTTTTACAGATGAACATAGGATCTGGTAGTGAGCACACTAAGTCATTTTTTTGCTCTCCTTCTGCACCTTATCAGTGACATTTCCCTAACAGCACAAGATGCAGCACCAGGCTCACTGCATTTCAACTCCCCAAGGAAACTCACTCAGATCCTCCCAGGGATAACACTTTATCTGGCAAGCACCAGAGTAAAAAGTGAAAGCATTAGTTAATTTTGCACCTTGGTTGCTCACATCCTCACACTCCAACTCAACAGCAGAAAGGATAACAGATAAAGGGAAGAATTTCTCTAGAATCTCTTAAAACCCCCACCTTTGGATTTGCTGATCAATCACATTTATAACTATGCGACATTACTGCAAGGAATAGTCTGAAAATGCATTTGCTATAAACCAGGCTCAGCCTCCCTTCTTCCCTGCATACATGCAGCCTTTTAAGAAATGTCTAATTCCCTTCACAGCAGAACCTGCATTTCTTACTCCCTGGCACAGAAATGCAGACACGGACCTACTCTACTCCATTTTACACTTTCAGATCTGTTTGGCAATCAAGAGCTGGGGAGGGGAAAGGGGAATAGAGGAAAATGTGCTGCTATGCTTTTCCCTGTGCTACTGCTGTAAGAAAAAATGATTATGGGGTTATGACTAAATATTGAACTAAAGGGAAGTGTTCCACCTAGAGATCATCCTCACCAGGCAAGGCAATGGGCATGTTACCTGCAAACAGACATTCTTTTAGAATTGAATATGCCTGCTGGTTCTGTGGTAAAAAATGATGCAGAGGTATTGCCCCCAGTAGTAATTAACAATGTTAATCTTCTTCTTCCTCTCTATGGTGATAAAAAGAGTAATTTTTATATTTAATTAATGCAGAGGATCATTTTGGAAACTGGCTAATGAGGCTCTGATCACATTACCATGAAAATGTGCATTAACACCGCAACTGAGGAGGCTGCTTCATGTGTAGAGAATCCACTTTGTAATTAGCCCACTGTGAAATGAATCACGTCAGGAGGAACTCAGAGGGAACCAGTCGGCACTGGGCACTTAGCTGCTGCTGTGCCAATAGACCACCAACATTCTAAGCTGGTTTTTCTCCTCTGCACTGCCTGTCAGCAGAGTGCAGTCCAAAAATGCCAGTGTTCAGCCTCTGTCAACAGCAATGTGTCAAAGCCAGGACAAATTACAGAGAGGGAGAGAACAGATGCTGAAATGCACTAAACTTTAGTATGCCAGAGTCTACTGTGCCAAGAGAAAAAAAAAAAGAAACAAACAAAAAGCTGCAAATAAAATACTGACTCAATAGGATCCAAGAAAAAATTATGGGCTATTATGGGAAGTGCTTTAATCTTATCTTACTCTGAAGGAGCTGGGAACATGTTAGCAGCAGACTGCTACTCTGCTACATACTACACTGCTATGATGCTGAAACAGACAATAAAATATCTAAATGGGATTAAGATCTTTGTCTAGTAGTAAACGGAAATAGCACACACAATGAATGAACAAGCAGCACATCTCACCCATGGAAACTCTGTTGTACTCAGTACCTGTTTAAAGGTGACAACACATTTCAGAATTATTTCAATTTTAATTAATTAATCTGAAAATTTAAGATACATCTCAGCCAGCACAGACATGCCATAAAAACTTTGTTCCTTAACTTAGGTTCCTTTACCTGAGATCACACACCTAACACTTTCAGAGACAGCAGTGCAACTTATCTGAAATCAGTCTTATTACAAAGCCAAGGGCTCCCTTAAAACATCACTGCTACGGTTCAATGGGACTGCTGCTATATGACTGACATCTTGGCAGAAGATGCACAAAAATGTTAAAAGAATCCTACAGGAAGTCATCTGAAGGGGGAGTGGCATACAAGCAGAAAACAACAGGCACCCAAAATACTAATAATTACCAACCTCCCCCCAAACAACTTAGGCAGCAATTTGGCAAAGGAAAGAAAAAAGGCAAAGCAAAACAAAAGCACTACTTACTCTCTGTAAAGAACACACATTTTTACTCTGGAGATGCTGGTAATATCCTCTGCACTCACCTGTGAAACTTCATAGAGCAGTTTGTAGTGCTCCTCTCTCTTCTGAAAAGTGCACAGATTGCAGCCCATCCTAATAAGCAAAACAGGAGCAAAGCCTCTAATTTGCCCAGCACTGAACGGCAAATGCACTGACGGGGAATCACCCTCCAGACTTGTCTACTGTTTTTCATCAGTCACTCCAGCCGCGACACACAGGCACGCCACTGTTAGCTGGAAGCACAAGGCAGGGCAGTGTGTAGCAGCATGCTCTTCTTCCCTTTCCCTAACTATCTTATACTCACGTATACACACACAGAGTTTCGACTCAGTTCATGGCAACACTCCCCCTGTCTCTGCATCAGTGCACATGACTACACAGATTCCCACTCATGAATATTAATAGCCTCTCATTGATTATTTATGACAGAACGTGTTAGCGGGGAGGGGTGTCATAGCTGCTGCTCATGACAGATGAATATTCACTAATTAAGAAGCAAATGTACCGTGGTTAAACAAAATTCACTTGTGTCAATACCAACTATGTTTATTAAGGTTAGAGAGACTAACCTGCATGCAGTTCACCCACAATCACCTTAATTGTGAGCCTAATTCTTTAATGGGGGTGGGAAAAGCACAAGTCAAGTCTTCTGTTAGGTTTCCACCTTGTGCAACAGGGATCATGGAATACATTTAAAATATTTGCAAGAGTTTTAGGAGAGTGCTTGTGAAACCTGAGATGATGTTGCTAAAAATTTAAAGCAAAGACGGAAGGAGAGAAAATTAACCCAGATGGCTATACTGCTAGCTTCAACTTTGATACTGCCAAATTTAGCCAAAATTCCAGTGTACTCATAAAAGGCATGGGTCTATAACAACTCATCATATGTATCCAGTAAACTTGGAAGTGCAGGTGTGCCTGACCTGGTGCTGTTTACATATATACACACATTGTACTGTCTATTAAATAACCTAAAATTCAAGTCTCTTCCTTTCATGTATAACAGATTAATATTAATTATAGGCTAAATTTCGCAGAAACTCAACAGACATACTCCGTTGGACTCCTAGTTATCAAAGCTTTTGTTATAACATTCCATTATATCCAATTTTACGATTTGTAAATTAGATTTTAATGGTGCCACAATTCTCAATGTGTGTATTAAGGCAAGGATGTATTTAAAATTAAACCTATATGTTAAATATTAAGGCCAATGCAAATCACACTTAATTTGAAGCTGACATTATTCCTATATTGTGTATAATAATCCATTGGTAGTTATGCCAAATAAAAAGCCCAAGCTATGACAAACCAGGACAAGCCCCCCCCCAACTTTGCTTCTATTTTATCCTTTCTTTCTCAGCAACTTTGCTCTTAAATAACTATATCCTTGTTTCAAAGCATCTTTAATCTGGACAGGATAGCAGGTGGAATCCAAAGCAGAAATAATTACTTGGAAGCCAGTGAAACCAGTTAGTTAAGATTGACACTGGGCCCTAAAGAGTTGGAATTACTAAGCACTGATGTACAGCTACTGGGTTTTTTTGGGTGCAGTTTCTTAACAGTGCTTCGTCAAACATTTAAAATCAATAACAGGAAATGATTCTAATGGGCACTAATTGATAACAAATTGGCTTTGCATCTAGCAGCACCTCAAACACCACCAACGTTGGGTAGCAAGCAGATCAACATTCATGTGCTGCTTATCAGTTCAGCCCCTTGGGACATAATAATCCGATTTTCTGGGCCCTAATTTTACCTTACAGCCAGGATAAAAGCCAAGCAGAGAAACCTACAGGAAAAACTGGACCATTGCTGCAAACTCTCCATATTAGTAAAGTTTGCTAGAACCTCTATGTAAATTACAGATAAGTTGAGACTAAATCTTAATTAAATTTCATCCCCTTTAATAAGTGATCAGAGTCAGGAGAAATCAAATAATGACCATTAACAGAGCAAACTCTTCTCATATCAGCTTCCAGTACTGTTCTGAAACAGAATATTAATTTTTATTTGGTGGAAGAACCTGATCAGGAAGGTTTGGTTATGAATTTTAGCCAAAGTCCAAAGGTTTCAAAGATGAACCATGGAAGCAGGTTCATCATTGTTAGAAAGAATCAGCCTCTGTTCTCCTTCTCCACACTCACATGAGATGCTGTTCATGCTGGGAGGTTTAAACCCATGACGCAAACATCAACTCAATCTTTGAAGGTTTCTATATTGTGAGGTGCAGGAGGATTCTCAGATGTGTAAATTTTGAACTTAAGAAAGTCAGATCAATGAACAAGATAACAGTCATGCAAGGACATCCATGCCATCTTTCGATGAAAGTGTTTTCTCCTTCCACTGACACAACTTCTTCCTCTGACACAATTTGAAAGCTAAACTACATTCTTGAAACGAGACATGATTTGCCCTGGTATATTTTTGAAAGTCTCTTAAAATTAGTTCTTAAAAAAAGCGGGGGGAGAGGATTTATTATTACAGGAATACAGTTATATACAAGAAACAAACAACAACCACAAAAACCAACAGAAAAAATAAGCAATGAAAAGCTACGCTTAAGCTTTCAGCAGTTTCCCCTGACAAAGTCTTTTTTCATTGTTCTTCCTCTGGTTCTTTTGTTTACTTCTCTGGAGCCAACACAGGCTTCTCCATTAATTTATCAAGTGCCTGCCCTCTGCCCATACAGAGAGTAAAAAAATTGTCTTCTGCTTCTGCAACCACTAACAGGCAGAGTCTGCAGGGCTGAATAGATTTATTTGAGAAGGAATGGTGTACTTCTGGGTTCTTGAACTCCATCTAAATATACAGTTTTGATTTTACATGTGGTCAAAATACTAAACATTTCAGGCAAAACCTGATGGAAATACAAACTAAAAAGAAATGTATGATGTACTTTGGTCAAGTTGAATTTGATATTGGGGAGAAAGCAATCTCTTTCTTTCCCTTTTTCTCTCCCTCATCTTAATCATCCCCCAACATTTTGTAGTTGAGGGGGCCAAAAAGGCACTAAAATATAATCAAGGAATTCTTATTTTATATGTAATTCAAAGATATTTCATTAATTCAATGCTTTTCTTTATTGTGGAGTTCTTTATGTTCATTGCTAAGAAGTTAATCTTACCATAAAGACTAAAATCATAACTCACAGTCAAACCAGCAATACAATAATGAAAAGAGATGGAGTTTAATTTTAAGAGAGTTACAACAAAATTTCTGTTAACATTTTCAAACAAGGTACCCTTGTTTATGTCCCCTAATTAATTTTAAGTATCTGGGAGATGACTTACATATTTGGTATATAGTTTCCTCATTGAGGTATAGAAATGTCTAATTTATAAGCACCCATGCTTGAAAGTTTATCATTGCAAAAAATTCAAGACAATGACATTGCAAATTAAAGACCACTCACTCCTTTAGAACTTCTTTATCACACAGCTAAAAGAAATAATAAAAAAATAACATTAATTAACATTCAGTGAGGATAGTGAAGCTGTTTGTCCAAACTCAGCGGTGAAACCCAGTACAATATATGTGGAATTTCAAGTTCTCTTTGCAAACTCTTGAATTCACACAGTCCTCCTGCCAAGCCCATTGCATTCACTCCATAAATTTTGAGGAATTTTCAGAAATCCATTTCACAGAATAGATGGCAATGTAATTTATAGTCTAAGGGCTGCATAGCTGTAAAACAAAATTATCATAAGGAAAAGGGAGTTGGAAAAACCCTTTGCTTATCCCCACTGTCCTGCACAAAGGCTTGAACTAATAAAGCTTAACCTCAGTCTGGGCAGATCTTTTAGATCACTGTCATATTTGGTGTTTGTCATAAAGCCTCAACTACTGGAGTCAGGTTATCGTGTGCATCAGTCAGTATGCATATTAGAAAAACAAGGAACTTTCCAGGCCTGTGATTGCACAGAAACACTTAAAAACCTTCAGTACATATAACCCAAAGACTCAGAATTTGCATACAAGGTAACCAGCTTCAACTCTAAGATAACATAATAGATATTACCCAGGCTAAATGAAGGTGCAAACCATGGAAGTACAGAGTCATTGAAATGAGCTTAGGCTTCAATAAAATGGATTTTTGAAAATATAATAAACTGCAAAATCTCACCACAGTTCCTAAAAGATACAGAAAGTCTTACTCAAAGTAAAAATGCCATACATTTTCCACAGGCATCAGAACACACTTAAAACTGCATGAATATAAAAACTACGAATTTGTATCTACAACAAAATGCAATATTGTCTGGAAATTAATTTATGTCCATAGGGAAGACACTTGTTTAAACTCATGTGTTTTAGCACAGCTAGCAACACTTCATGAACTTCTCAAAGTCGCCACAAAAGTAAGGGAGAAAAGGCAGGACATGAAATGCCCATGTTCTCTATTTCCCAGGAGGACTGTAATTTATTTGAAGACTATCCAGGACTACCTGACTATAAATCAAATGGATTCTGAAAGTGGTATCTTTCATTAGGATCAAATGCCTTCCGGAAGGTAGGGAGCAACTACAACATCGTATTACACAAGTCCAGTCTATTGATAGCTATTGATTTTTTTTTCCTATCCGTGGTTAAATTGACATGGGATCTGTGGGATCCCATGGGATTTATGGGATTCCTTGTCCAAATGTAAATACCTGTCTAAGGAGAAAAGGAAAGCAAGCACATGAGGACCTCTTCTGTCACATTTGCTTTCAAAACAAGATCTACTTGTTCCTTTTGTTCTACATAGGAAAAAAAAAAGGAAGAAAATAACCCTTCCGCTTTAATCCCTGCTTATCTACAAACCCCATGTGAATGTCCTGGCTAGCTTTCTTTGGCAAAAGTACATTTCTTTTACCAGGTCTACTGGCCAAACTTCAGACTGCTCAGATACTTTTGTTTTCTTTTCTTTTTTGAAGTTTCATGCAGGATGTTCTTTTCCAAGGTTTTTACTCTGTGTGGCTTCCTTGTAGCTCCTTAAACTGCTGCCATAATCAGTTACAGAGCTGTTGCAGAAAACTAAATGATGCCTATGCTGAACTTTAAGTCTTTAGGAATACGTAAAGGTTGCTGTCAGGACTTTGTTACCAAACTCTAGGAGGAATTGTACTTTCACTTGACTTTCTCCACCTCGCCAGTTAGTTATAATGAAACTATCTTACATACCTTTACTTATTTTAAACCATCTGATCATGCAAAACCAGGTTGATGGTTCTTAACTGCACTAGAGAGTTTCAACACTATGGAGGGTACAGAATAGAACGATTCATAAATAAGCTTGAAATGATTTAAAGGAAACGGATTAATCAGGATAGCCAAGCCTAAAATGTAGGTTCCCACAGTTGTGGGAAAAAACTCTGATTATAGATAAATTGGAATATGAAGGCCCATGTCAATAAACATTAAATAATGCACTTATGGAACATTGCTAAAATATTCAGAGTCATGATCTCTAAAGTAGTTATTTCTACTCAGAAAATAGATCTGGGGTTGTGGCCAGTGTCCTCGAATTGCCTGAGAAGACTGACAATGGAGCAGAAACTATTGTAATGAAACTGCACAAACCCCAGAAATACCCACATTTGATTACAGCCAGCAGTCCTGGTCTTTCCATCTTTAAATCATTTAATGGAAATGGAAGAGTTATGAAGAACCAATAAGAAACACAAATGTGTAATAATTCACTTTTCCCACCTTTTTCATATTAATCTATATATTTTTTTCCCTCATACAGGAAGACATTTGCCCTCAAACAGAAGGCATTGCTTCTCACATTACACAATGAAATAATTACACAATACATTTAGAAGGAAGTGTGGATTTTTTTCCAAGTTATTTGACAGTGGAACTCATTGCCAAAACTCTAAGGAAGTAAAAAGCAGAAAAGGGTTCAAAAAAGGTAGTAGACAACTTTACGACAGATAACTGCCAGTAGTCATCTGCCTGCTTAGGAAGCCCATAATTCTCTGACTCCTGGGAGCCGTGAGAGATAGGACTGCAGTGAGATTTCTCTCCACACATCCCCTTGCTGATAGCTTGCTTGTGTTTATTACCCGCCTCTTCAGAAATCTAATATTGGCAATATGATCTCTTCACTAATTCAATTCTAAAGCTCTAAATTTACCAGTTCTAGCACAAAAAGCTAGAATATGTACTTAACTGAAAGTTCTTTAGCTAATATTAGCTGCTAATACACCATAGAGTCCAACTGCATTACAGGGTTTTATTAATGATCACATAATGACTTTGAACTTCAAACACATTTATAAAAGTACATTTTATTATTCTCCTAATTGGTTTCAAAGCTTTTCAACTACATCGCTAAAAAAAAGAAAAAAAAAGTAATTTTCACCTGCACCTGAAGATTATATGTGAGCTTTTTTTACATCTGTGTGGGAAAGAAAGACCATTTGGAACTAATGTCAGGTTCAGGCCCAGATCAGACAAAGGCAAATATCAATGAAAGGTCTCAGTGAGAAACTGAGCTCACAGTACAAAACTGTAATTCAACTGCTGAAGCAGCAGGAACTTGTTCAGAGGATGAGAGTAGCAGTGAGGAACTCCTTGGCTCTGTTCTTTCCTCTGATACCTGCATCATTAGAAAAACTCTTCCTTTTCACATTCTTATAAAATGAGTAAAACCTGTCTTGCAAGAGCATCAATTCAATGAACCTTTTAAGACTTTGCAGAGCTTTTCAAAGAATATATTATGGAGGGCTGTTACACCCACCTAAGTTCTTCTGAGGCCACCCTTGCAGTCTCCAGCATTCAAATGTAATTAACATGTCTTGTGTGGTTTCTCAATCAAAAATTTTAAGTTTTATTCTGCTAATCAGAATAGAATTACAAAATGAAAAATTACTCACAACTTGATAAAGTCCCTTGCTAAAAATAATAATCACAGCAATTTGAGGGATTAGAAAATTTAACAAGATAACTACTTAGGCAAGGGTGATGGTTGAACATGCCTTCTTGTTGGAGTGGCTAAAATAACTAGCTAGAGGTAGATCGGACTTCCAGTTTAAGTACCATTAGTTGGATAAATCTATAAGAGTAGTTTTGGCACACTGGAGTATTTGCAAAGTGAAGCAAGGATGCTGAGAAGAGTAGTTTGTCATGAATATGGCACTACCAGTATAGAGACACATTTACCAATACGGACACACCACCATTCACTTTCTCAGCTCATACAACTGACAATCCGGAAGAACTGTTGAAGGATACATGCAATAAAATAGATTATTCTGTCTTGCCCCATATAAATGGTCTACTGTGCCCTAGAAAAACATCCCAGGATTAGGGAAGTTTTCATGGCCTTGAATGGATTTTCATGGTATTGAAGCTTGAAAGGAGACCTATACTGAATCAGGCCATAAAAGCAGCTGCTTTTCTCCTTTGCCAAAGCATAAAGATGTTGTAATATAACTGTCAGAAGTTCACACTACTATAGTAAAATATAGTTTTACAGCACAGATAGGACCTAAGTCTTTAAAGGAATAGTGAGGCAGAGGGGAGTCGGTTGCTTTTCTGTAACTAATCACAACTTCATCACCCTAAAGCTAGTATTAGGGGGTGTATGTGATTTTATTTCAAGTCTGACTCCCAACACCCACCTGACAGAACGACGGATGCAGAAGTGGCACCGCAAGATGCTGCAGAAGGAACTGTCCACGCTGCTCCCGTGTCTGACAGCTAGTCAGACTAGCTAGTTTTGTTTAGAACGGCTATTTTGATTTAAAATAACAATTTGAACTGAAATTAACACTGTCTGTTGACAGTCATTAACTGACCACCATAAAAGCCCCATTAATTCTGTTGTCAGCAAATGCTTTGTAATGATCTACAACTAAGGCAGCTTCCCTTCCTATAAAATCCCCACAGCATCAAAGGTTTAATTTGTACACTGTTTGGGCTTTCTAAAGCTTAAAATCACGGCCAGTGCACCTGCTTTCCAGAAGATCATTAGGTAAATATCCCAGCGAAGCTCAATCAACCTGGCTTTAGTTACCTTACCGTCTGCTCTAGGAGAAAATTAATGTTATTAGATGTGTCTTTCCCTGAAAATTGTTGGTGTTTGGCTACTGTGGCAGATGTCAGGAGATGCAGGGGTCTTTCTGCTGGATGCTGACCTGGCTGACTGCCTAGGCACAGCCCAGTCCCTGCCCCCACGCCAGCACCACTGGAACCCAATGCCAGCTACCCTGCCAGTGTCAAGGTGCCCAGAGCCCCCAGAGCACACCAGAGCTCAGACTTGCCAGTGTGTCCTGCCAAACTCCAGCTCCTTTCAGTGTTCACCCAGGCCACTGTCAAACAGCAATGTCAGGTCTGAACTCAGGTAATAAGGAGTTAGGAAGAAAAACGTAGAAAGAGTGAAAAAACTCCTGCAGAGCTACATGGATGGAGACAAATGAAATCCGATTAACAATGCCTCTTTTTCTTCTATTTTGATGTCCTGTGGAAAAGAAATTAGCATAGCAAATCCTGATTTATCTCTGAATGAAATTTCAGATCCTTAGTCTGAAACCTGATCTTTTCTCCTGGAATAAAAAGCCAAAATGAAGAGCTTGTCAGCTTTGGCAGGGAGATTGGTCACACATCAGCGGTTTGCAGGGGTGGGTGCCCACCCAGCCCTTGCTGCCTGGCCACAGGGACACCCCTGCCACCCAGCCTCTGATCAGCTGCTGCCACTGCTGTGCTCTGCTTCAGCCTCACTGCAGCTTGCCAGGACTTCTGGTTTGTCTGAGCCCCGTGGACCCAGAAAGCATTAAAAACACTTTTTGAACACAGCTTCCTAAAACAGACGAAGTGCAATGTACAGTAGAGGAAAAGAATTCAATCACATTTCAGTCAAAGAATGCAAATTAAAGTGAAGTGCTTACTTACTATGTAGCAAAAAAACCCCCCAAAATAATACAAACATCTAGACCACTTAAAAGAAACCTTCACGTGGGAAACTGGAATTGTAGAGGCAAGGGTCTCATTCACTTTACCAAGACTGAAGCGGTGAAAACCCTCACTGTGTTCTGAAGGTGAACTCCTTAGCACCCTTATTCACTGATAAGTATTAATAGATGAAATAGTAACAACACCAGTGCAAATCATCTGGGATGAAAATCCTTTCCAACTAAACTTTCACACAGTGAAAACATGCTCTCCCAGAAGTTTTGCATTTTGGATTTCAAAATATACCCTTCCTGAAAAACATGCCCGAGCTCCCTAGTGTATTTTGGTTGTCAATATCATTCATAAATAAACATAAAGTAGAGTCTAGACCAGAGAAATACAATGAGAAATGAAACAGAAATCTCCTGCTCCAAGAATCTGTGCTTCGTAATTCTCCACTAATGTTCTCTCCAGTATTGGTGCTTAGAAAAGGATGATCTTTAAAGGTCCCTTCCAACCCAAAGCATTCCGTGTTTCTGTGGTTTAACCTAAACTTCTTTCCTTACTAGAAAATGTCCACCCTGCTTTGTCCAACAGTGCAGTGAGTGCCCTTGGTACCTGTATACTTTACCAAACGCAAAAAATGCTATTTCTTAAAAATAATAAAATTTTATTATGCGGGATAGATATTTTAGGAGGTACTCTCTGGAGTTCTGTATCTCAGAATGTTCAAGGACACTTGTATCACTTTTTTCAACTCCTCCAGTAAGGCAGATCCTGTACTTACATTTGTAAGAGTTTAAAGATGCTCACAGGCAGACACATACCTTCCCTGTGGCCCCACACCTACCCATCCACTTGTCTGCCCAGACCAAAGCATCCTGCTGCAATACAAAAATGGATAAATGTAATCTCATATACTCCAGAGACAATTTCAGCACTACACTTTCAGGCCAGGTAGGCATCTCCTGTGGCTGAATCTGTATACATTTGTATTTGTCCATTAAGAAGTCAGACCCCATATTTTAAACTCAGCTGTGTTTAATTTTTTAGAGAATTACACTTCTCACCTTATAAAACAGAAAGGTCTTTTAATAAAAGAGGAAATATTTAACCTTCTCAAGGTCAATGCCTATTCTCTTCTCTGTGATTCTTCCTGCAAAGATATGAAACAAATCACAGGAAAAAAAAAAAAAGGAAAAAAAAAATCAAGGAGAATAACTGATTGGGTAAGGGTGGGTGCTTTTTGTGCAAGACCTTCGCATTTAGTCTGAATATCTTTCATTTCTATTCAGTTCTTGTGCAGGATGCTAGGATTATTTGTATCAACTTAATTCAGTGATAAGAAAATCCTTACTATAAATCCTTCCATGTGGGACAAATCTGTCAAGATCTTGATTATCAAAACAAATGAACAGACAGTAAAATGTGACATACATAGCATACACTTTACATGATAAATTAGCCCCAGCACAACTGACAGAAATACTTTAAGGGGATGTTAAGGTTGCTATGGCAAGCAGTGTCTTTCTCCCCCAGCACCTGAATCACAAGTTTTCTGAGTCAATGACTTCTAGAAAAAGACAACAAATTTTCCACGGTTAAACACTACTTGCACAAAACATATTTCTCAATCTCACCATGGTCTCCTTCAAAAATTACTGTCTTCAAGAGTGATCTCACCTTGTCACTGGATGACTAGCCAGAAGCTGTAAGGTTGCTCTCTTCCCCTTAATCAGATGTGTTAAGGATTTACTATAATGGTCTAGTGATGGTCAAATAAATTAGGAAACTCATGCAGTGAGCAACAACATTGTCAGCTCAAAAAAAACCAGTCCTGTCTCAAGCTAGAAATATGAACTGAAATTCAAGTACTTCAGCTACCCAAAATTTGAGATGTTACACATTTCTTAAAAATGGGTTGTCATGTAAGAACTGAGGTTTTTTGAGAAACATTCCCGCTTTTGGTTGGAATAAAAATTGTAGGAGAAAATACCCATGATTTCAGCATACTTCTCATCCAAAATGGTGTTTGGAACTCCTAAGGCAGAAAATCAGTGATACATTTAAAGAAACTGAGCAAACTCCAGTGAGAATTTAGTAAAGCATCCATCACAGCTATTTCTGTCAACAAGACATAAGCATGCACCAAGAGATCTTCTGCACAAAGACCAAAACAATAGAGGACATTCCTGACACAAGGTATTCAAAACCTGCATCAGGATGGGCTCCTCCTTGATCCAAAAAATCCATGAGTCTTATACAGTAATCCTGACAGCTTCACTGATAACTCCTCCTGAAAACCTGCCAGAAATTCAAATAAAATTAGCTTCTTCCGGCTTTCTTAGCAAAACTCATAAACAAAGCTGTGTTCTCATTGACCCCAGAGAAGGCACCAGCTGATCAAAAACTCTTGTTTAGTTCTAATTTCTCTGATTCCAGAGTGTCTTTTTTCTTTTAAGTTATGACATACGTATAATTGATCACCCGCAGACCCGGCTATGACCACATAAAAATCACCATGGGAAATGCTCAGGTTTCTTTACATCTAGGAAGGATTGCAGAAGGCACTTGTGTCATCTTTCTACTGTGTACTATAGTTCATATAAATGTTTCACAAAAGGTAACAACTCAACTGACAAAATTAATCATTTAGGTGCTTTTCTGAACACATATTATCCTAATGGAAAGTTAAGTGATAAAATAAGGATGAGAAGCAAAGATCTGGAAAAACTGTCATCCTCAGCTAGTTTGTCTAAACTCTCTATGTACTGTTGGTGAAGATGGGGTCAATTTATATAAAGATCTATTTTCTGTTTGAAAATGCTTTTTATTCACAGAATCACAGAATATTTTGAGTTGGAAGGGACCCACAAGGATCATCAAGTCCAACCCTTAGCCCTGCACTAAGCATTCCCAAGAGTCACACCATGTGCCTCAGACTATCAGCTAAATGCTTCTTGAACTCTGTCAGGGTTGATGCTGTGACCACTTCCCTGAGAAGCCTGTTCTAGCACTCAACCACTCTCTGGGTGGAGAAACTTTTTTAGGTACAAGCAGAAGAGCGAATAATTCTAAGCAAGTAAATGAGATTATTTAAAAATAATTAAATTTAACTTGAATGAAAAAAATTAAAATCTACATCAGTAAACTATTTACATAACAACAGCAGTTTCATACAGAATTTTTCATACAGAGGTATCAAAGTACCTCATAAAATCAGCTATTGTCATTTTAAAATGTGTGAATAATGAAGAAATCTAGCAACACATAACACTGAAATAAACCAAAAGATTTTCAAAATTATTGAAAAAGTGTAGAAAGCAACAAGAAACTCGGTGGTAAGGGAGCTGCCCAGAACCAGGTAGGTGTTGGTAGACATGCCAGAAGATGGCATCTAATAAATTGTTTGGGACAACAAAACCATTTTGAGATCTTTATATACCTTACAAAGAAACAAAATCAATATGACATTAAATGCAATCTTGGAACAAAAAGCTCTTTGAGGGGAGCTCTTACAATAAGCTGCATAGAACACATAAAATTCGCAGAAGCTTCCAGCCAACAATACAAACCTATGCAGTTTTATCAGTTTCTCCTTTCCTTCTTTTACAGTATGGTGAGATTTTAATTTTGTGTATCCTGCTCTGTATTTCTTTGTTTCCTATGTCCAGCCTAAATTCTGTGCCTTGCCACAACTCCAAATTTCCCTCCCAATTCATACATTCATGACTCCAAACAGGCTGCTCCTGCTGTGCACTGCTTTTGTCCATCATGTCCTGCTCCTTCCCAGCTCTTCTTTACCTTATTTCCCTTCACCCTTGGCTTTAAAACTTCTCCAGTGTTGTCCCTCCTGTGTGGCCTCCCAAAAACTGAACTCTAAAATAACCCCTCTGGCTGGCAGAAGGCTGTGAAGGAGAGGAGACCTCCTCAGGCTGCCCGTGGCTAGCAGGTGGGAGAGTCCGCCAAAGCCTTGGCAGCAGGCTAGGCTCAGCCACATGAGCTCCCTGGGGCTGCTCCCCATGACAGTCCCAGCTCGTTTAGTAAAGCAAGCGACAGTGACACACCTGCCTTTCCTGCACACAGCAAAATAAACCAGAATGCTTGGGTCACAGGTTTAATTGATTCTTTTTGTCTTTCACCCTGCTTCAGAAGTAAGTCTGATCAATACTATTTCACACTCTCCAGTGCAAGCTTTACTCATCTAACCTCTAACTAAAAACAGATTCATCAAAGCAGCACCAGAGGAGGCAATATTTATCCTTTGCAACACACAGTGAATGTCATGTTGCAACTTCCTCCTGGCTTTCCTCCTCTATTAGGAGAGGAGGGGAAGGAGTAGTGAAAAGGAGGACTTGCACAACCAAAGCAAGTGCCAGCACTAGAAACTAATGTTGTGTATTTATCCACTCACATTAAGTATGGAAGAGGCAGTCACAGTTCGTGCTCCCTCGGTGCTCTTGCAAATTCTCTTCCTTTCCATCTTCCAGCAGGTGACAGAAAATAGCAGTTACTGACAAATGCTTGGGGAAAGCACAAGACCTAAACAATAAATAATATATGCATCCATATATCTACAACTCCTTCAAGTCCAAACAAAGTAAATATGACAATCCGGATAGGAAGTCATGGAAGCTGCCAATTCCATTCATAAAAGCAAATAAATGAACTTTTTCAATGCTTCCCCACATTTCTTTAATAATCTTAATAAAAGTTGCCAACTAATGACAGAGCAGAACATGTTCATTTGTTCATACAAGACAGCCTTTCCCTTGCCAAATGCCCAGGTGTGAAGGGAGGTAATCAGTGAGGCTGTGAGAGCATTGCTACAGCAATGCCCACACTGGAGGTACCAAGCAGATGCACTCTCAAAGAAATAAGGCTTTGTCATTTTGTCACACAGGGGAGAAAATTATTTCCCATATAAAAATGATAGCTACAAGGACTCCTATGTGGACCTCATTTGAAAAGTTACTTGTGACACTTCGAGTGCCTACTTGTTTCCTCTCCAGCCATTTGCTCTTACTCCTTCTTAGCTTCTTATCCAGATGTACTTTTCTCAAGGACAGTTTCTCAGTTCTCTTCAATGGTAGGTCTATTGCTGACTCCTTTGGTGCCTTCTCCATATTGAACAGATTGTTTTTCCTATGGAGTTAAAGAATCCCCCTGAAAGATTGAGTCACATCACAACCTGGCTATTGTCAATTCTGCCTGCTGTTGATTGAGTATTTCCCTTTTGAGCAGTTTCGCTGAGATAACATATTTTTAATCACTTCCCATTCAAGGTGCTCACCTTCACCACCATGAGACTCAAACATTAAAAGCTCATCTGTCACTCTCTACTACCATTGTCCCTGCTCCCACAGCCCTTATTTTAACTTTCTTAGCTTTTCTTTTTTAACTTAACTTTACTTATCTTTCAAAAAAAGAGAACTTAACACATTCAACTTAATTCTTCCCATTGCATCTCTCTACTGCTATTTATGTAGCTCTACAATTTAGAGATAACTATTCTCTTTTTTCCTATGCTGAACTCCTGTGATCTCATTCATACATCTCCTCAAACCTATTTCCTTCAGGGAGTCCTTCTTCATCAGGTCCCTCACAATGAAATATAGATTCCTCTGCTAAAATTTAAGTGCTGGGTTTCTCCCCGGATAGGTGGTTATCAGCATCCTCCTGAACCTCTGGCTTCTTCTCTGAGCCCAGTCTGTTGGAGAACATGAAACGAACAGGTCTTTTCTACCAAACAGATCTATTCTAGGAAATTATTTTTCCAAACCTGATATATTACAGGAATACAAGCCAATCTAAACTTAAACAGCAGGTGAACAATTTATGAGACTTAACTAACACAACTCAGAGCCAGGAATTAGGACCTGCAAATGTTTCTGCTCATTTGAACAACTGAAAATGTTTTACACAGAGAGCACACACTGAGCCTGTAAATGAACATGATGTAATCAAACAACTTTTCAAAAGCTGCAGAAGCAAGTGCTTACCTCAAGAAACCATAGCAGGACATCAAGCAACAAAAAGTTTGAAGACACCACCCTGAAAGCTCAGAGTTTGACCTCTGGGTACAAAACAAGAAGGACCATGTGCCTTCTCATTTCCCGTGCTCGTAACCAAGATACAACTTCACATGATTGCTGACTACTACATTTGCAGAATGAACCAAGCATTTCCCTTCAAAAGGCATGTCCTTTTTGCAGAAACCCATAAAACCTGACCTGATCATTCACCACATTTCCCAGCACAAACTAGAAGCCTGTTTCAAAAGCTTATGCTTGTGGCCCTGCATGTGTCTGCCCTGCACTGTCTGCTAATTGGACCTAGAACGTGCTGAAATAGTCAGCTGGAAAAGAGCCACCATATCTTTGTGCTCGGAAGGAATATTTAAAAGGGAAAGAAACTCCTGTTGTGAATTATGAGAATGAGCATCACCCAAATACTGTTAATAGACTGATAAGACTTACCTTTTAGTCATGTCTGTAATACTCCAATCAGCAAGGACTCACCTCCTCTCCCCAAGCCTTAATTTAAGAAGTTTTTTTTTATTTACAGAAGAAGTTTCCAGAGATATATATTAGCACATTTTTTCAAAACAGATAAACATTGCCAAAATAATTACTAAACACATCTTTCCCTGTATAGCCAACCAAGGTCTCAGTTCTGAAAACTTGTGCTAATAATGAATGACACACAGCAGCAAACTAATTGTATGTAAAGTCATCGGGTGCACGTTTAAGAATTTTAATTACTGTTCCGTGATTGCTTTATATTCAATATGTAACATGCAGGTAACACAGCCTTTATGATGATAAGCAGTTTAATTAGAAAGCCGAGATAAGAAAAAAATGCCTTTAAGTTACAGAATTTATTCATGCTGGCTGAGTGTTAACTTAAGCACATAGTTTTCCTCAGTGAAATGCTAATTCTACCTTAATCTTTGTTTCCTTACATTTGTTTCCTTTTCTTCTCTCTCTTATGGATGTCAACAGCACAGTTTATTAGATCACGACCCTCAACCTGTCTCTGATCTCTGTGCAGGTCTGTGCAAGCCTCCCCGTGAGCCGAGACCAGCCTGGGCTGCGCACTGGCTCCCGTTACCCTTTCAGCAAACTGTCTCGGAGGATGGCCATTGATTTCCTAGTTATTATGAACATGAAATTATTGAATGACAGATGATAGAGTGTTAGGTCCTACAAGTATTTTCCCAAATGGGTTATCCAGCTGGCGTTGCCATGGCAACGAGGCTGTTTGACAGCACTTATGACAAAGAAGTCTTTGCTCAGAATTCAGCTACAAAATAGCTCCTTGCTTCCTACCTTATCCTCCCTGGCCTTATCCACCATCTCCTCAATGCCTTCCTAGCCTATGCCTCCAGCCGGCTGCTCCAACACCAACCAGACTATGGCACCACTGCTAGCCATCAGTCTTCCAGGTAAGCACCCTGCCCATGACACTTTTGCCTAAAATAATGTCTACTCTCCTAAGATAAAGTAATAGGTCTCACAGTGCTGAATCCACTGGAAATACAAGCTCTGGACACACAGCTGAAAGCCTAGGAGGAAATCATGCTCACAAATCAGCCATCACCTTGCACCTTCAAGTCATAGTCTGTTGGTTTTTTTTCTTTTCTAAGTCCTTTTTCTAATAGCAGGTCACAGCCTGAACAGCTTAAAACAAAACTCGGCTACTCACCTTCTCCAAGTGCTTTCACATTTGCTCAACTTTTCTGATCATTCCAGAAAATGCCTCTCTTTTGAGCTTCTGACTCCCAAAGAAAGCCATTTTGTGAATCCAAAATTATGTGCAATTTCACTTAAATTGACTCACCCACATTTTAATTCACTGTTAAGTTTTCCAGAAAGACAGTGACAGGAGAGGGAATTACTGAAGGGGCTCTGGCTGGTTGCAGTGAGCTACCACAAAGCTGTAGCCAGAAAGGCTCACAAGTTTGGGTTTTGCTGCCCAGGTTGGTAACTGGTCTTCACTGCACACATTTACCATCTTTTTTCACTCTGCTCAGGCCACAGTGAATTTTGCTGTACTTTGTTCCCATGCCATGTGAAGATCAGCAGCATCTCAGCTGCCATCGTTTGAGTTGTGATATGTGGGTGAGAAAAATGTTATGAAATGTACCTACAGTTTCAATAGGCAACAAGTCATCTTGGTGGAAGGTGGAAAAGTACACCTGGGAAAGCTGGAAGTAAGACCCATTGTGAAAATACAAGTTCAAAATATGCTCAGATATTCCCTGATATCCTTACCAAATGAGAAATATTTTTTTTCCTCCAATCTCAAATAAAAATCTATCCCAAAAGGTGTGGGTTTTGTCAAGATGGAAAATCACAACTAAAAACCTTTGAAGCACACAGAAAGTACTGTGACTGGATTCCCAGGAGAAACTGAGGGCTAGTTATGGAGTGAAAAAACAGATATGTTTCTACAATAAAGCTTAGATGTTCGGTCTGTGCCACTATCATGTTTCTGGCCAGAAATATTTCAGGCCTTAAAATATTTTTAAGTGCATTTAAAAAAAAAAAAAATTCTTGATACAGCCACGTCTGCTCATAGCAGCACTTTCATAGGACAGCTTCAATTAGAGTTGGCTCTTGGTGAGCCTCATCTAGGCTGTGCTGCACAAAGCAATAAACTAGGCACTGAAACAGATCGAAAGCTGCAGCTTCATGCTGCCACCAACCCCCACTGTCATATTTTCTCTCCTCTCATATCCTCCTTCTAGCATAAGCAAAGCTGTAAATGTTTTAGGGCTCTGTGATAGTCCCTGAGAAAAACAGGGAGCATATGTAATGTATTTTCACATGAAAAAAAAAATGGAGATCCTAATTTCTAAAGTGTGCCTTCTGTCCAAAGTATACCCTTGACACTAACTCTGCTGTGATGCAAATCACTTTACACAGATTACTCAGCCAGAGATGATACCCAGGTACCATAAGAAGGGGATTAGTCAACAATTTCTCATGAAGTCCAATTATATGTTTTCTATATAATTCCCTGACTACCCACTAAAATTTTGCTGATATTAGCCAATCTAAAAGGCATTTCAGGGACCAGGAGCACAGATAATATCCATTAGAAAGCCATTCTGTGGTTTCTGTAAAATCAGTTAAATGCACTATAGGGACTGGAAAGCTGCTACAAAACTGCAGATTCAGGATCTATACAAAACAAAGACACTATGTCAATATACTCTTCTTTTTATATTGAGAGACATCCAAATATGTGAAGATCGAGCTGAAAAGGATGCATTCAATGGCATAATACTGCACCACCTCTGAGTACCTCTTTGATGTAACTGTGAGGACCTGCCTGGCCCAGAGACATAATTGATTTCATCAGGTTTGTCTCAAGTTTTTCATGCAAATACGAAATCAGTACAAAACACATGCAATTATTAATTGGAAAAAAAAAAAAAGACAATGAGCTTTTTGGTAAAATCCCCTCCCCTTCTCTCTTCTTGACCAAATTTTCAAAATATGTCCCTTCTGAACACATTTAAATGGCTAGATGGTTCAAGGCACAGGTAATGGCCCTTCACCTGCAGTTCACAGGTTTGACTTCAATCTCCGTTGGTAGTGACTGAACATTATTATGATGAGACAGCTGTTCAATGGTCTATCTGAAACAAGCTGGCAGTTTCAGTCAAGTTCCTACTAGGGAGGTGTTTGCATCATTAAAGTTACACCACTTCATTTGATAACCTTGTTGAGAGTGTCAGCAAAGAGGCCAAGGATAGAGTGGACTTGAGCACTGCTTATGTTCTCCTGCATGAGAATCCAAAGAGCTTTGGCTACTTTAAGATTGATGTATAGTGACAATTAACAAAGAGAAACGCGAGCTATCATAGATTTCACTGAGCTGATTCTAGGCAGAAGATAGATCTCCATTTTACCAAAAGCATTTCAGCCAACTCTTCTTTAAAGCTTTCAATTATTAAGAATTTTCTATCTCATATGAATTCTCATAAAATGAAAAAACATCCGAAAGACTTCAAGGTGGAAGCAAGTCCTTATAAAAAATTGAAAAGACCACTATTTTTGGAGGGGCAAGGACATTCATTTTGGTTTTTGTACTGCCTTTATATGCTGTTTGCCAACGAAAAAATTCTAACTGTGGTTAAAGAAAAAAAAGAAATTGGAAAAGAGCAAAAACTGTGAAGCCTTTATAAGTATATTTCTTATTTGTGCAATCTCCAGGGAAACAATCACTGCGTTCTTGATTTATGTTACAAAATGGTGTAAGAGAGTACAGCATTGAAACAAAACTTAATGTAACAAATTGACCTAATTACTACCTATAACTAGGTCAGTGCAGACACCTCATAGTCAGTGTCCCAGACAGTAGGGGATCAGCTCCAGCATTTTTAGCTACAGTTAAATACAACTGTGGCAACCCTTCCAAATACTGAAGACTCTGTGACATCTGCCATTTGAGTTCATGTAGCAGGGAGCATGCTACTTCTGTCATGAGTACCAATTCTGGGACCATTCATGGGCCAAAGAAAGCACAAAGGATGTTACTGGAGCTGTTTGGATACACAGCAATTATCATTGCTTGGCAAAGTTTTTGAGTCAGATTTTCAAGGATCTGAAAGAAAATAGTAATTTGATTATGCTTGGCCAAAAATGTAGACAAAAAATGTACAGAGAACAGCCTTCAAAAGAGAGATTTAGTGTGTTCCTGAAGCTGTTAAGTGGAAAAAAAAATTACACTGCTATGCTGGGAAAATGGGTGCTAAAGGATATCCCTTTTTTTGCTTCACTGGAAGTCGCTTAAAGTTATCTCATTTGATGATGACACTGAAAAGTGAATGAAGAAAGTGAAAGGCCACTTCCCTCAAACCCTTTAATTTTAAAATCCTGGCTACAGTCTTAGTACAGTGCAATACTGTTTAAACACACTTATTTAAAGATAACACTAGTAAAGCTTATTTTGCTATGGGCAATCCCAGCAAGCTTTAAAACCAAAAAGAATACATTTGCTTACCAGGACGATTTTTCCTATAATACAAATAGCAAATTCAATGTACTATTAAAAAAATTACTCCATTCTAAAAGCAATTAAGAAGGGCATTTTCCCCCCAGCTTGACTTGTCAATCCTATTAGACCAAATTCTAATTAAGGGTGGAAAAGTGGCTATTTTATCTGCCAAATGAAAATAATTTAGTGCCAGTTAATGAGGACTGGCTTATAACTGATTAATCATTTTGATTCTGGCTTGTTACAGTGGTAGAAATTGCCTTCAAAAGATACAGTAGGATCAGCAGTCGTTTTCAAACATTTGAAAAACAGAGCTTTCCTTTGTGACCAGATTAGGCATAAAAATATCTGAAAATAGGAGTAAGATAGGTGCAACAGTTTGCAGCCAGTTTGAAAAATATAAACTACTTTGCATGATAATAATAGTATCTAAACCTTGGCAATCTTTTCTCTACATCACACTTGCAACAAGTACCACTATGAGAGAGGGGAGCCCAACCTCACAAATCCTTACTCACATAAGCAGCTTTCCCTCACCATTCTACAATGCCACACAGTAGCACTGACATGAAGATTTTCAAAATCAAGTTTATACCTGTCATCAGGTACAATTTTTGAAACGAAGCCCATTTTAATGTGGAGTGGCAAATGCTGCACAAGAATAATAAACCCCACCAGTCCTTCACAAGTGGGTAAGAAGGCATCTCAGGGCAGTTGGCAATCAGTGTTTCAGGACACAGGAGTGCACACAGCAAAATACCTTAAAATAGATTACCTACATCTGTTTTATTTCCTACATTCTGGATGACTATACAGTTGTGTAGCATTTGCATTTCTCAGTATCATTTAAAAACATTCAATACTTTCATAACAAGTGATGTATTCTACTCCTGTGGCACCTCACCTGTCCTTGACATTTCTCTTTCAACATTTTGTGTAGAGATAAAAATAATGTCAAACGAAATCCTAAAGCCAGATCATTGGATGGCTGAAAACTCATCTCATTTTCTCACATGGACACCGGTACCAAAATGATTAACTGGCTTTAGAAAAATAAATTAAAACCAATTAAGTCATCTCACTACCTCAAGAAACCAGATTTATGACTTAATTCACATGAAGCAGATAGGTCTTTGCACATACTTGCCACCATTGCAACAATATAAAGTAGCTCTTCTACTTCTGCTGGAAAAGCCTGAAAGACCTAAGCCTGATTTACTGTTAACATCAACCACCACTGAGACATTTCTTGGCTGATATTCCTCACATTTAAGTAATTTGATTTTGGTACTGTGACTTTAAGTAGGTGACCTCCTTCAGAATCCAAAACAAAACCTGGAGAATAGAGGGAAGAAAAAACCAAAATCTCCCTTTGGATACGAGAAAGATAATCTTTGGAAGAAGTTTAGGCACTTAAAAATTCAGAAACAAAACTCTAAGTTTCTTAAGTACCTGACCAGTTCCTCCTGAACTTTAAACGTATCTCCAAGCACCTCAATGACTTTGAAATCACACAATAGCTACTTAAAAAAATACTATGGTAACTCAGTAAACAACATTCCTATACTTCTTTAAAGTGACAATTTATATGCTCTTGTTCCCTCTCTGCAGTGATTTAAGGCAGCTGCTGTATTGATATTTTACAGTATTTAGAATTGGCATTGAAGAACACAGTCTGCACTTAGATACGTTGTGGCACGACACCTAATTTAAAGCAAGTCACATTGACAAAGGGAGTTTGTTGGACTCTTCATCATACTTTTTATTTTCACCTACTGTGGTGGTTTGACTCTGGTCGGATTTCAAATACCCACGAAAGTCACTCTCTCACTCCCCTCTGCAGCAGGACGGAGAAGAGAGGAAAAAAACAGCTAAGGATTTTTGCGTAGAGATAAGAACTGGGAGAAGTGACTTATTAATTGGCAAAACAGACTCAACGTGGGGTAAAACTTAAATTTATTACTAACAGGATAAGAGCTAACGAGAGAAAATAAAGCAGTCTTAAAAATATCTTCACCCCCCACCCCTCCTTCTTTCCGTGTTCTCACTCCTCCCCACAGCAGTGCAGGGAGACAGGAAAGTAGGGTTGTAGTCACTTCTTGTTTCCCATGGGGTGCAGTCAAGTCTCTGCACCCCGCTGGTCCTCCATGGGCTGCAAGGGGACAATTTGCTTCACCATGGCCTTCACCATGAACTACAGGGGGGCGACGTCTCTGAGTCCTTCCCCTGCTTCCGTGGGGTCCCTCCCATGGGAGACAGTCTTTGATGAACCTCTCCAACGTGAGTCTATCTCTCCGGCAGCAGTTCTTCCCAATCTGCTGTCCTGTGGGTCACTCCTCCATGGGGTGCAGTCAGGTTTCTGCACCCCCATGGTCTTCCATGGGCTGCAGGGGTGTCTCTGCACCCTCCACGGGCTGCAGGGGCCTCAGTTCTAAGTCCTTCCCCTGCTTCCGTGGGGTCCCTCCCATGGGAGACAGTCTTTGATGAACCTCTCCAACGTGAGTCTATCTCTCCGGCAGCAGTTCTTCCCAATCTGCTGTCCTGTGGGTCACTCCTCCATGGGGTGCAGTCAGGTTTCTGCACCCCCATGGTCTTCCATGGGCTGCAGGGGTGTCTCTGCACCCTCCACGGGCTGCAGGGGCCTCAGTTCTAAGTCCTTCCCCTGCTCCTGGGGGAGAGGGCGGCCCCTCTCCCCCTTCTGCTGCACTGACCTTGATGCCTACATTGTTGTTCTCAAGTTTTCCTCCACTCTTCCCAGGCTGGAATTTCTTCTGCACAACAATCTCCTCTGTTCTTAAATATGTTATCACAGAAGCGTTACAGTGCTAATTGGCTCAGCCTTGGCCAGCAGCAGAAAGTCCCTCCTGGTGCTGGTTATCATTGGCTCTTCACAGGACAGGGGAAGTTTCTAGCCGCTTCTAACAGAAGCTACCCCTATAGCCCCCCCTTGCTACTAAAATCCAAGCAAATAAACCCACGACACCTACATTTCTAGTTTACAAGGGAGCACCTCCCTAATCAGTGAAAATTAATGAGGATGTAAAAGAATCAGAAAATACTTTGGATATCTCCTAAAGCCTGCATGGTTTAAAATGACTTAAAATAAAATAATCTAGATGCTTACACAGGATTCCTTTGGGATTCTGGACTGTACTTACATATAATGTTGTAAAAAATTTTTATTATTAGATATATGTTCACAACCACTGTGATAAGATGTTCATCATATTAATTGTCATAATTAATTTATAAATGGACATAAATAGTCCAGGTCACTGTGATTGGAGTGAGGGGCACAAGGACACCGTGGCACTCCACTGTTCCCCCATGCAGAGTGCTAAGCAGACGAGTGCTACATGCCCTCCTTCCTGTCAGAAACCTGTCACCCCATCTGTTCTAGTCCACTCACACACAGGAGAGAAATGAACTTTGCCATCTCAGTCAGGATAATTCCTAAGCACTAGCTTTCAAATTCAGCTGAGGAGATAGATACTTTGGTTTAAAACTGTAGCAACAACTTCATTGCTGTTTAATTTCACATAGTCCCCCTGAAGCACTTCACTACTTAACAGCCTTTAATATGATCTGAAGAAGATACTACTCCAGGGCTTTCTCATCTTCATCACTTGTTTGTTTTGACCTTGACATTTATTCAATTAGAACTGATTTGCCAATCATACACAATGCTTCTTAAAGTCCATTTCCATACACCAGTGAATAGGCCCATTCATTTAGCAATGATCTTTCCACATGCCCAAAGTAAAAATTTACAAAACTGAGGAGCATACAAAATAGACAAGGTGTCTCTCACAAGGCATCTGCTATTTTCTTTCCCAGCACTGCTCTGAGTAAATGGAAAGTAAGAGGATCTATGAAACCTCTTTTGGCAAATAATCAGCTCCAGCATGGCCTAACTCTGTCAGATTACTAAGTTCCTTGAAATCTGAGAGGAAGGTCTCATGTTCAGGAAAGCAGGATTTTTCCACTAAATATCATGGCAGCTCCTCCACAGCTGGGGAAGAGAGGAGAGCACATAGGCCCTATCACATTTCTGTCACACAGCACTGGGAAAGAAGAAATTGTTAAAATTGTCAAGTACCATTCACAAATTTATGCCTGTGGAGTTGTTCCTTCTGGAAGAGAACCAAATAACTCATACTTTTTGAAAATTGCTTATGACAGCTTTTCAGTCTGCTTCAGGCTGGCTCTCAGTGATGATTTGTATTTTCATATACTCCTCATACATTAAGAAATTTACACCTGTCAGGTCCTGACAGAGTGTCTCCATCTTCAGCCTTTCTGGGGAAAATTCTTTGCTTGCAGACATTATCCAAATAAGTTTCTATTAGAAGTCTGGGTGACATAACAGGTGGGGGTCTAAGAAATATGCAGCAGACAAGCAGAGAATTTTAATGAGAGATAGGGGCTTCTGTGATAGCATAAAAGGGATGGAAATTGCAATACTGATCCTTGACACTTTAAACTGCATGTGAAGCCCATGGGTAATTCTTAGGAGCATATATAAATGCCTGTTACAAAATTTTCTTTACTACCCACATTGACATCAGAATTTTTATTTCTATTTTAGGGAATCATGGTTGGGATCAAATAAAGCAGCTCAGAGAATAAGAGTCCTTGTAAATAAGCAGGAGGATGATCATTCCTGCTGGTATGCTCATTGAAGGCAAAATAAACGCCTGTTTCTCACAGCCAATGTGGCCAGAAGACAGGCTGCAGTGTGTGGGGGTGCTGAGGCAACCTCAGGCATGGGACTCCCTAAGGAGTCCCTTGGCCTTCAGCCAAGCCCTGACCTGAAACTCCTCTGGAAAGCAGACACCCAGAAAGACACTTACTAATCATCACAAAAATACACTTTTGAGAACTAGTCAGAAAAAATGTGAGCTTTGTGGCTAAGGTTCAGTGCTGTGAAAAATAATATGGTGTTCACCCCAAGTATTTTGGTGAGATGACCCGTTAGCAGTGTTTCCAGCTCAGACAATGAATGCTTGCCACATAGCAGCATCCTGGCATAGTGGCTCCTTCAAAAAGCTCACATTTGTCTGCAAGGACAAGGGACATTGGTCTGCAAATCCTTCCCTTCACCTCCCCATTCTTCAGGATGCAGGAGGTTTCACTCAGTGACTCTGCTTCAAATACTTCATTTTCACATAGAAGATGGAATTTGCATGAAAGGCAGGGTGACACACTGGCAGGAGGCAGTGTGGGCAAGAGGGCACACCACTGCTTGTGTAAGAAAAGCAGTGTGGGACGCCTGGGTGAGACCGTGCCTCCACGGTTGGGGACGCCACTTGTCAGAGGCCAACATAATTTGGGGCAGGAGCATGAGGAAGGGAAGCAAGCATCCCTCAGGGTCTGTTTCTGACCTCCTTTGATTGCTAGCTGAATGAAGACCCAAAACAAGATGACCAGAGAGGGCTATCAGCTTCCCTCCCTCTTTTGCAGTGAAGAGATGAAGGGGTGTCAGAGGTGTTAGCAGTTTTGTTATGCTCTGTTCAGCAGCAAGCAAAAGATAGAGCACCCACCCCACTCCCCTTTCCCCCTCACAGCCCTCTCTCACTTCACTGTAAAAGGATTCTGTGGGTAAAAGAAAAGGAAGAAGATGCTGCAGCTGGCAAGGACCACATGGCAGTATCACACCTCTCTTGCCTTCCTCCCTAGGAGAGCAAACATTTGCATTCTCCCTAACGTTGTAAGGCAAGTTATTTCACACCCATTCCTGCTGTAACTAACAGTAATAACACTGCTGGGCAGTAATATTTAATTACCATTGCTTTTATAGTTTCATAAATGGTTGGATTACCAACACTAAAAAGACACAATTTATCAACTGTAAATTAATGTTATTGAAATTAACTTTGGACCATGAAGAGGGCTTTCAATGTCTCTCATCCATTTAACATTTACTGCTCCTGTTTTATAATTGATGTGCAAACTGCTGAATTATTGGATTTCTTCAATCTTTTTAAATTCTTTATTACTCGATACCTCCTGTTGTACTTTAATGATCTGTTATGCCCAGTTCTTCCAAATAAGGGCTCTGTTAAAAGAAAAGGCCTGGTTAACTGCTCAACAGATTAATTTTTCTCCTTGTCCAACGCCTATTGCAAGCCTCTATTCTCCCTTTGATTACAGAAAGTACCAAACCTCTGATATCTGTTTTAGTTCTTGAACCGTCTTCTTTTGCTTAGGCAAGATGTGCAAGATTGCTTGTTTCCAGCAAGTTGTAAGGGTAAAGGTAACTAAAACATACATGCACACAGTGCTGGAGTTAGAGGAGACACTCATGTACTTGCTTGAAAGTTTCTGAAAAGGTCACTTCAATCCCAAAGGCAGTCAAACCAACCCCATTAACAGCACAGTCAGCTGCTTGTTGGCATTATCTTTTCCAAAAGGCCACTTTGAGGTTCAGGCTACTGAATGCAGACTCCAGCTTTATTTTATCTAGAGGTGCTTAACAAATTTAAACTTTTTTTTGCATGTAAAGATTTCCCAAGTTAATTGCCACATTTAGATTCTTTTCGTGGAAACACTGCTTTACCTAACATATATATGTTAATATATACATAGTACTTCATCACATGCAAAAGGAAACGTTTCTTTCAGGTTTCATTTTTATGTGTAAAACTCCATAGAAAAGCATCTCTCCTTAAAAGATGTCAGCTGCCAAGTGCTGATGTAAGGGGTGATACATACCTCAAGGCACACAAAAAACCAGAAATTGCATCATTTGGTATCAAGTGACTGTTTGAAATGAATTTAATTAAAAATTAACAAATATTTGTAAGTGGAGACAGACTTTCTATTCAAAGATACAGCAGTCTGTCAGTCATGACACAGCTGATGAACACCTGCTCTAATTCTACGTACAGCATAAAGCCTAATTGTTTTGTCATTCCTGCTTATATGAGGGAGCCTCATTGCAGGATTTGAGGATGTGCCAACATAAAGGCTTGGAATATTTTGAAATTAGTCTGAACATCATGCAGTGAAAAAACTGTATGAAAGCAAAAAGACACAAAACCAAAACAAAGCAGCAATAGTATAATTGTGATGAATATTGTGGGATTTTTACCACTTTTTTTTTTTAAAGTGAAATCGTTATTTGTATTGGGAAAAAGAATTAAATTCCCTGTAAATGTCAAAGTAGGCAGGACTACATTGGGGAATGTTCAAAATACCATGAAGTGGGAAAAACCCCCCACAAATATGCAAAGGAACTGAGCGAAATGAAAAACATGGGCAAAATAGAGAATGAGAGTAAAAGCAGCTACGGTCAAATTCATTGTGGCTGAGAGAAAGAGCCAAATGAACAAAAATGTGTGAGATGTTTCTGATACAGAAATTAAAAATGAGTGTTGTAAATGAAGTGAAAGTGAGAGTAGCTAATTGGTCATGCTTAGTGTATAGGAGTCAAAAAATCCATGTTAGTCACCATTAGTGATTGATTGATATACACATCATAGGAACATTCACTTCATTTTTAATAAACTCAAGTCTTTCCATTTCAAACACTGAATACTAAAACCAAAGCCCCTAGAAATGCTACAGTGCACTAGTTTGAGAGTGATCAGTTCACCCACATAGACTGAAAGGAAGTTTGTAAGCCATCAAGGTAAAAAGCAAGATATAAATATAGTTTGCTTTTTTTGCCTCAATCTACACAGATTTAGATCAACCAAGACATTTAAAGCAGCTTTTTATTTGGCTGGAACTAAATCCTCTTGTCCTTACAGGACTGTAAAAGTCACAAGCAATTAACAGTTTTTTCAGGTACTTTTTTCCCCTCTTTCTTCACCAAAAGGGTGGTCAAGCATTGAAACAGATTGCTCAGTCACCACCCCTGGAGGTATTTAAAAGATGTTTAGATGTGGCACTTAAGGACATGGCAGTGCTGGGTTAATGGTTGGACTCCATGATCTTAGAGTTCTTTTCCAGCCTAAATAATTATATGACTTACATGATTTTCTTGCTGAACTGCCTTTGACTACTAAGCTGTACTACAGCCTTACAACCAAATGCTTGAAATCAAGAGATGCTGGCCTCGTAATAGGCTCTACAAGGGTGACACACACACTTCTCCAAAACACTGTGTGCTGACAGAGCACCCTCCAGCAAGACTATGAGTCAGTGCCAGCATGGTAGTGGGGGAGTTTCCCTCATAGCCACCATCATGCCCTCAGCCTCTGAGTGAGTCTGGCCCTGGGAGACTCCCTGTTGCCCTGCCCAAGCTACCTTTCAAAGAAACGCCTTTCAGGGGTAGAAAAAAAGTCTCATGCTGTGTTCCTATAGAATTTGACGCACTAGGCATCAGCAGCACCAGGTGACTTTTACTGCAGCTTTAAGTATCCTTGTTCGTAAACCACCAGCATACCACTTCACACGTAAGCGGTTGCATCTCATTAACATGTCACTGTGGTGCTACACAAACAGAAGGCAGAGTGAAGCTGACAGACCAGGTGCAACATGTACAAGATACATGTACTAACAGTGGATAACCTATAAAATAAGTGGAATATATGTATTGTCGATTCATGTGTTGAAAAGTCTGATTCATCACTTTGTAACTCCAGTGATTTGCCAGTAAGACCTACTGGGAAGTTCTCCTATATCACACTGCCTAAACTCCACTGCAATACTGCAGTTTCACAGGTTACAAAAATAAGGGACAGTTTTGGTTAAAGATGAAGTAAAAAACAATACAATGATGAAATATCTGCTTCCACCTTTTGTGACATTTTCATCTTTTCAGTAAATCTGCATGACACTGTCAAGTCAAAGTTGGATGAAATATATAAAAACCCAAGAAAAGGAAGAAAGAAAATACTATAAATATGGGAGGGGAAACCAGCACAGGAATACCAGTACTAATTTAGGACTAAGCCTTTAAAGGAATATAAATGCACAGCTCAGGATATTCCACATTCTTCCATATTTAATAGTTTCAGTGTCTGTTCTCCTCAAGTCAAAAATTCCCAGGGAATTCTTCCCTTTTTTTTTTTTCTTCAGCATTGGCTGCAGCATTTTGCTTTTTCTTCATGATCTCCTCAGATAGATTTATAGCAGAACTCACTCTCTGAAAGACATGAAAGTCTTCTCTTTGAAGGCAACAGAGAGCTTTACCAGAAAAAAAGGAACTGCCTCTGCTTTGTTATACCTGGACATTCATTTGAGGCGTACACAGCCCATTTTTCTTGCCTGTGCCAAGAAGCTAAAAAAAAAAAAAAAAAGNAAGCAAACTAATTATATGGTCCCCAACAAAAAAGATGTCAAGCAGCTGGAACAATTCTTGAGATCTTCTTTCTCTGTCCTTAACACTGAACAGAACTTGTAACATGGAGCAGCTTTTATTCCCTTCCTTGAATGTCATGACATTGACACTGAACTCCCACACAGTTTTAACAAATGGAGAAGCAGGAGGGTATGTAGCAAAGGCCCTTAGATCCCTAGAGTATTCCATGCCAGGAACAGGAAGCTCTTCCTGCTGAGAGCCAGACCATCAACCGCTGAGGAAAAGATGCCTCCAGTGACAGCAAGCCCTACTGTCATGGCTGGGTAGACAACCATTGGGTCTGCAGCCAGGCAAGCATGATACCTCTGCTCCTCCTCACAGCTTCTCAGAGGAGCAACAGAGGGGAGTTAACAAAGCAGGGAATGGTAGAAGGATTGCTCTGATTTAGGGGTATCAGCCTCAATAAAACAGTGCTCAGCAGACTGTTACTGGGGAAGGACAAATGGTATGGGTACACCACCAGTCTGTTTCTCCTCTCAACTACTTTCCAGCCAAGTATTGGAAAGCAAGATATTAGAAGAAAGTTGACAGATTGAAGAAAGAGAGTACACAACATTGAAGAAAGAGAGAAAATAACAACATTTTCCCACTCCTAAGAACAATGGTGAGGCTAACTGTCCCAAGTCTGTTAAAGCATACAAAATCTTTAGCTTGGCAGTGGAGTCCACAAATGAAAATTTAATAGAAACTTCTGAACCCATCGTATTCCTTAAAATGGAAATGAATTATACAGGTTTGGCCTTCCTTAGCAAGCTTTTTCAGTGCTCCATTAATTAGAAACTTTATTTCTTTGCCCAGCATATGCCTAATAATTTTTTTAAGCCTCAGGACAGTGCCAATGCCTCTGGTGGAAATCTTTACAAGGTGAGTTATATCTACCATCTCTTCAGGAGATGAGCAGAAAGGCTCTCTTCCTCTTGCAGAGCACCACACAAAGTGGTTTAACAATCAGATATGCTCAGGAGAAAACACAACATGAAAAATACAAATGTATAATAGTTTTCCCATCAGAATTTCAAGTATAATGTAAAAAATGCCATGTTTTTAAAGGTAATAAAGCAATCATGATCAAAATGCCTGCATCTTTAGCTCATGGTTTTTTTCTATACTTTGCCCTGATTTAAACAGTGATTTTATTTTTGTGGCTGATCTCTCTTTAATATCAAATGAATCAATCTTCTATTCTTTCCATCTAAAATGGACTTGGTAATTGTTAATAGGAGATTCAAAGGAAAGAGAAAAATGTCATTTGTAATTTCTCTTTTTAGCACGAAACAAGTGACTGCAAACTGAAAAAATGGATTATACAGAGTGGTGGCACTGGCCTCATTTACACTTCTGGTCTTTACACAATGGTTGCTTTCTGATTACAGAGCCATAGACTCTATAAAAGAATTTGCCAACCAGTTTTGAAATTCTTTGTCCAAAGCTACTTGCCAGTTTTCTTTCTAACATATTTTGAAGTAAATAAGCCAGGTTCTTAATACAATTTAAAATTCAGAAACATATCCTTTTGCTAAGAAAGCTAAGAAGCACACACCTAAGACATACCCATACGCATTCCTATCCCGGCAAAAAGAAGACATACTATCCAGATTAAGCTAATGACTGACAGCAGACATTTTCACAATAATATTTTCAAATAGATTTTTTCTCCCCTGTGGCAAGTTTGTGTGGTCACAGAGTCTTTCCTTCACCAGACTAATACTTAAGCTTCCATCTTCCTTTGTCTGCTATTTCTGCTCTGTCAAACCTAGTAATATCCATTTTATTGCTGAAGTCTTATAAAAAGAAACAGGTTACCCAAAAAAGGAAACATTATGGTCTATCCCATTAAACACAGTAAAACTTTAAATCACACATAAAAATAGGTCATCCAATTACATGGCAAAAATGACATTTTGTCATTGTCCAGTACACAATATATTTACAGGAAAATTACCAGAAGCCCCTCAGCTGTATCAGATCTGAACCTTATATTTAGATGCAGTCATATATTACTGCTGATAATGTGATGCCAGTGAATAGATTGGAATTTTTCACTGTCTTTTATCAAGATAAATTGTTCTGTCAATAGCAAATGGCTGGCAAGTATTAACACTCTGCACACTATATGACTTTTCATTCCAAGCAAAAATTGTATTTAATGCTTTTGCACAAAATCTATGGCCATGACTATCCCTATTACCTATTTAACTGCCTTTTAAAAGGAGGATTTATTTCTGCAAATTAGGATCTGGGTAACAAGATGGTATCGTGCATCGTAAACTTTAAGTCAATACAAGGCAGGACACGCAGTTCAAATGGGAAAATACCTTTCTCTCATCACTTGGTCATCCAGCAGCATTTCCAAGCTGTGGTGGAAGCAGCTGCTCAGAGCAGAACTTTATCTTGGCGTTCTTCCATCTACACCGCCACCACGTCCCACAGTAGCCATTTGCTCATTGGCCTATTACTTTCAATAGGTATTCCTGTAATTGGCTATTTCACACTTGTAAGGCTTGAACTGGCAGAGTGCAAAGGGCAGCCAACCAGCCTGTCAGGGTCCTGCACACCGGTCGTCCATCAATTATCATCTGCTATTACAAGAACAAGCAAATGCTCTGAAACCTTGTTGGCTTGGATCAGCTTTGCTATGAGTGTAATTTATTCCCAAACCATGTTAACTTCATATCTGAAGAATGAGGAGGTTGCTAAGAAATGAGTAACACGTTTTTTTGGTTGGTACATGCTGGGGAGGGAGGCAGTGTGAGAGACATTGTTGATTATCTGGAGGATTGTAGCTTCTGCTGGGTTCTGTGGCCACCTGCTGTCCTACACCTACTCCCTTTGCCTAGAAATACTCAAAGGCAGACAAATAGAATTTTTTTTATAAATTATGACTGCAAAGAAAAAAAAAGGTTTTGCCTACAGCAGCCCAGAAAGCCTGGGCCCACTGCTGGTATTTGTTGCAAATTGTTCTGCACCTGCATTTATGACAGAGAGAAACACATCTGGAAGGAAACCAGGGTAAAGAATTATGTTAGGTTACAAAGCTACGAGGATCATAATAACACTAATTTCTTTTCTGCTTTAACCAGTGTGAGAGGATCCATTTGCAATGAAGTCAGACCTGATCTCTCATGTCTCCTGAAGCATTTTATTCTGCCATCTTTCCACGCCAGGTTTTTTTATTACCGCTATTTAAAAAGAAAAAAGGCATAAAACATTTTTGCCCATCTTATTTCCTATTCACTAGGTCTCCCAATTCTAGGTAGCATCATTTAGTATAAGGTGTCTGGGGCTTATTATCTACCAGCTTCTTGTACAAACAACCCAGACAACTCCTTCTCAAAGGCCAAATTGATCTGTTGTCCTGCTAATTTACAAAGTGGTCTCTCATCTAGCAACTACTTACCTTCAGCAAAGTAAATTATTAAAAAAAATCTACCAACTCCTTTATTATATGTGTTGTGTTGTATTATATGTGTTAATATCATCCCAAATACTTAACAAAGATGAGGGAAAAAATCACATACATGTTAAGAGCAAACTGATTCAGAAAGTTGCTAAGGATGTTCAAAAATCAATTCCAAACTTTGAGAGGACATGACTAAGGCTCTTAATAAATCCACCTCCAAATAGATCTAAGAGTTATGTACCCTTACTAGTTGAATAAATGAAGTGACACCAAAGCATATCTAATTGTAATACATCACAAGATAATCTGTCAAGCCCCAAGTGTTCAGGTCCTGTCACCCTTCTTCATCCATTATTTATACACAACCTTCACTGCCAGTGAAATCCCTATGAAGTATAGCTTGGCATCCAAATGAAGCAGTTTTAGTCACTCAGCAGATACAGTCAGGAATCAAACTTGTACAAACTCTGCAAAATCGCTGTAATTCTGCTGGAGAAAGAGTTTAGAAATGAACAAACATGCAGAAGCCACAACTGTTTTCTGCTTTGCTTAATGAACTGAAGAGCTACACCCCTGTGACTTTGCAGTGGACATTGTGGCATTCCCTGCTGTCAAAGCTTGCTTTATATCCATTTCAAGAGGTTATCTGGGGCCCCTCTAGCCTTTATTTCTTTATCCTATTTCAGACAGGAAGGCTTGCCTAGAAACACATCTCAGTGCTCTTAACAGCATCTGCTGTGGTAATAGGCAAGCAAACTAATGGAGCAGTGCAATATTTTTTACTCCAAACTTGCCTAAGATGTGTGAAGGGCAAACAGTTGGACATATTTACATACATTCATGATCCAGAAAGTCTCAGTTCAGCAGCTGCTGCAGCAAAGGCAATTCTTCCCTGTTAGCCTGCTCCATGAGCATGGCTCTGCTTCACATCCTGCTGAGAGTGATGGGCTGTTTGCAGGGGAAGCCTCCAGAGTGATAGCCTGGCTGGGGGTTTTTCATTGATTCTCATTTTAGTAACTGAAGTCAAAAATTCTTAATTGTCACTTTATTCCAGAAGAAACAGGGATTCCTCCGTGTGTTCCTCTTCTTCCCCCAAGGTGCACATAAGACACTTTTTAAAGGCAAGAATAAAGATGCACAATTCACGGTTCTTCAGCAATTCAGCCAGGACCTCCGCTTAACTCACAAGGCTGCAATAATAACCACAATCTGTTTCAGGCATGCAGCACTAGAAAATTAAAGGTCCTGTAAATTACATGGTTATATTCCTCCCACAGCCCAATTAAAGGCTTTATTATTTGTCAATAAAGTACCAAATAAAAAAGGTATCCTCCAGATAAGACAGCTGTTACCATTTGGCTCTGGTGAGCCTTTATTTATATTCCATAAGTTTGCATCATGAAAGTTGCTGATAGGCCATGCATGTTATTACCAGGTGCCCCATGGAAAATGCTTGTGTCCCCAGGGCCAAGTCCTCAATAGAACACGTCTTTTCCAGTACTCATGCAATCTATTCACACACAGTGTGATTCATGTTACTGCTTTCTGCCTTTGAAGCTCTGAAAGAGCAGACAGTGCCTTGCCTTTAACACAGCATCTTCCAGCAGCCACTGACCCCTGTTCTGAGGCGGTACCTGCTCTAGCTGCCTCTCAGTATGATGGCTGGTATGTCCAAAGGTGGCCAGAGACATCAGCAAGATTTTTTTTGTTGTATACTCCGAAGGAAACAGGACCAGGCCCCTGAGCAATACCTTCATCCTGCGGAGAGTTGCCATCACACATTCCTAGGCTAAAAAAGTTGGCTGCTGTTTTCTCTGATGTCCACATTCTCCCCCAGCTTCCCTGCAGTAACTGTGTAGAGCTGAAGTGTCTCTCTTCTTTGTCATTACCCATTTGCATTGACTTGATTAAAACTTGACTTCTTTTTTTCATGCAAGGAACTTTGGCTTATGGGCTTGTACTTGTATGTTTTCATCCCTAGGAAACAGTAACAGCCCTCTGGAAGCAAGGCATTAAGATATCAAGACAGCACTCCCATGGCTTAATGTGAACGATTCTCTCCCCTTCCCCAGCTTTTTTAATTTCAGGCACTTTCTACTTCCTATTTGGGCCTCTGAGTGATACAAGTGTGCAATTAGTGAAAAAAGTCATTAACATCTGCAAGGCACTCTTCAGACATCAAAAAATCAAGCTATGCAAGTTTGCTTGCTGTTTCTTGTAATCACAACATTAATTTCTTACTTTTGGGGAAAAATAAAATTCCTGTATTTTACTGATGATGGCAGAGCTAAAAATTAATTTAAGATGATAATGCTACATGAAAATAAAAACCTCCTCTGATTGAATTTCAAGGACTCTTCTGTTTAACTAGCTTCAAGAGTCCTTTTTTTGATCATAATAAAATTATTTGCCATATGGTTCAGATGCTTGTGATCCTCTCTCAATGAGAGGATTATGCATGAGATATAATGCCTACTGTAGCTGCAGCCAAGCACACAGCTGGCTCTGATAATGCCAACAAATGGCTTCATCTATCTCAATGTCACGTAGGAGCTGATGTGATGTGAATCAGCTCAGAGTACAATTAAAATCTACATCATCTGTGAGAAAGGTGATGGAGGTTCTGACATCAGAGCTGTGCCATATTCATCCTCTTCCATTGTAATAGAAGAAACATGTTGCCCCTTTCACCCTGTCACACTAATGATGTGCTTTGCACATCCCTTCCTGTGCACATTAAAGGTATTAAATCAGGGAGACTCCTGTTTAAAGACTTTGCCTTTATCTGACATTCAGTAACGAGGACAATTTCTAAATTTAAGTGTATTTCTTGTTCCCCACCCCGTGATGAGATAATGCCACTTGAAGTCTACAAGTGAAATATGTGTAGAGGAGTTTATGATCCATATGGCTGCAAATTGTGACAGTATGCAAGAATTTCCTTAAGTTCCACAATATTTAGTCACACTAATAAAACCAGGCTTGCAAATCCATTTATTCCACCAAACCAAATTTTATTGCAGAAAATGGCCATAATTCACAACAAATAAGCATCATATAAAGACACTGATGAACCTCCTCTTTTAGGGCTTTAAAGCTAGTGGGAACCTGTGCAATTATTTTGTTTTATTGTTAGACTCATTAAAGGGAAAACCTACAAATATGTTTTATTAGCATTTCCAAGGACTTAACATAAATATAAGACATAATTACTTATGTCTGGCTCTCAAATTTCATTACAAGCCAGGGTTCTATTAAAATATTTTAAGCCTTTGGATATCAGAAATGTAATAGCTTGTCTGGTGGAACATGGCAAGACACTAGCTAATGTTGTTTTTTCTGTCAATTTAGCTGCATCAGCTTGTGAGGCACACTGCAAATGGTATTGCTAATCAATGCAATGTATGCACTGGAAAACGAAGATATGCAGTTTTACACTTGAGATCCTTACTGAGATGTAATCAAAGTCTATTTAAAAATCTTTAATCACACAGTATACATGCAGACCATTTTCAACTATCTCCCGGTCAGAACTTAAGACAAAGTGCCAGTGCATGCCCCCAAATTACAATGAAAAATGTATTTTTAAATGCCTATGTTTTTTACTAAATAAGACAAAATACATCACATTTGGCTTTCCACTGTGTTACTCTAGCTTAATGTCATTTGTCATAATGGTGTTACACTATGATAAAACTGATATGTAAGTATTAAAGCATTATGTTATGCACCAACACCAAAAATCTAAATCCAGGAATGTACTGCTGATTCTCTCTCCATATGAAAACTAGCACCTTGTTGCTTCTGTTAAGCAGTCAGTGATAACAGGAGGTTTTGCCTACGTGCCAGCCTGCACATCTGTAACAACACTGCTCTATTAAGTTGATTTAGACAAAATGACACAAGAGTTTACATGGTACAAGCTTTGGAGAAACATCCAGGTGACATAAAAATCTTCCATTTAATAGCAACAAAAATTACAAAACTTTAAAATTAAAAAAAACTAAATCAACTCAAAGCTTTTAAGGAATACTTAACAAAGCAGATGTCTCTAAACTGAGCAATGCAACCCTTACAGTTGATGTAAAATATCATTGCTTCTTGGCGGGGTGGGGGCGGGGCAGGGGGGTGGAAAAGAAGAAAATCCAAGAAAAATTTTTTACTGCACCTGCTAGGTCTGCCCAAATCTAAACTTACTGAGCCACTGAGTGGCAATATTTCATGCCTCACTGAATAAATACTTATTATTTCAGACCTTACTCTTGGTTTTTTTTTCCCTCTCCAGATAATAACAGCTGATAAATTCATAACAATGCACTCATTTATAATTCAGGTATGGGCTCTTCACAACTATACCAAAGAAACTTTGCCTTTGAAGATAAGACACCTGCAATTATATCCAAGTTCAGTTTCCCTCCTTTACTTAAGTAGATAAACACACAGTAGCCTATGCTCGTTTGAAAATAAATTGCGAGATCTCATAAAAGCAGCCACTCTAAAGGACAAATTGCCTTTTTTCCATGCATCTTTCAATAGCTCTGAAATAAATAAATCAAACCACAAAAAGGTAAAAAAACTTTAAGCAGGAATTCATAGTATCGGTAAAGGTGGCAGATATCCTTCAAAATGGAAAAAAAGCCCCACTCCCATGAGGTGAAAATGCCATTGGAAACTACTCACAGACTTCCTCTACAGTCCTGCAAATTGTATTACAGCTACCCCAACTCAGCTTGAGAGAGTGATCTACCCACTTTTATATACACTTCTGCAGAGCTCCTGCAAATCCAGAAATTTAAGAAAATCTGACACCCAATCTTGTAAAATATTTATTCAAGTAATATATTTGAGGAGACAGACTCTTAAAATAATGGAAATTAGAAAACTAAATCTGAGGGTTTTCTAATAGCAACAGAAAATCTGTTGGCTAAATGTGGCACTCTAAAGAAGATACCAAAGTTATAATGCAAATAGAAGTACAACAAAGACATATGAAGAAACACCACATACTGCCATATTAAAATTTTGAAGGTCAAAAAGCCATTGATTTAATGACAATTAGATTGTAAAATTGCTGAAATATTAATTTGAAATCACACTGCACAATTTCTAGAAGCAAAACATCAAAAATTTCCTCATCTACAGTAAAGTGGAAATTCTTGATGGTATGTGACTTGGCCTAAGCCTTCAATATATTTTTAGTATGTTATACTAAAAAGCAATTATGGTACAATAATACTTTGAAGAAAATTACAACAAAGCTAATCTCAGCATTAGCATCAGGAAGAGAAAGAAAGAAATAAAGAAAAAAAGGAGATAAGATTGACTACAGAAATAAATGTTATGGCAATCCCATCCTTTAGGACTTGTGTGTGCTTTTACTTTGCCCATGTGCACAATAAAACTGAATTCTGCAAGTATACCGCATATACTGCCAGACCTCTGAACTCCCCCTATTCCAAATAACCAGGCTCAGAAAAAGCCATACAAAAGAAGTTCACTTCCATCCAGGAGACAAAAGACAAAAACCCCTTAATTAAACTCTCCCATCCCCAACACACACACCTACAAGAAAATGAAACTTAGCTTTAATTCTTAAATTATTTGGTGAAAACAGCAGAAATTAGATTGACAACATATAAAGACACACAGACAAAACAGTATTATATATGAAATAGTAAAAACCTACTCTTTAGAAAACAGACAGCCATTGCTGACTCAATGAGGACCTTGTACAGCCATGTATTGGGGATGCATGGTAAAGTTTTTATTTCAGTGGGACTACAGGGATGTCTTCTGTGAGGAGCTAGGAGCTTCCCCCAGGTCCAACAGAGCCAGTGCCAGCCAGCCACAAGACAGACTTGCCGCAGGCCAAGTCCAGGACCACCAGCGACGGTGGTAGTGCCTCTGGGATAACAGACTTAAGATGGGGGGGGGGG
>VZRE01007150.1:0-26127 GCA_013396775.1 Cephalopterus ornatus
CCTTCCAGTATAACAATGCTGTGCTTGTAATGTTAATGCCCATACTTCCCTCCCAGAGCAGAAAAGAATACTAATTCATTTAAAATCAGAGAGTTCTAACAGAATGCATGACTGTTTGACCTTTGACCAATATTTAATCTTGGCACATACCTTTTCTGTATTATAATACATCTGCACTCCGAATGAATTGTACTTGAGAAGGCTGGGTGTGGAGGAGGGAACAGGAGTATCAGTTTATTACACACAAAGGAAGAAACTAAATCATTTTTTCTATGAACTCTAGATGATATTTACTTATCCAAAAAAAAAAAAGACAATGAAACCAGAATGAAACAGAGAACTATTTTGTGTCTGAGGCCTTATGTTTTAAAAATAGTTGAATGCTGTTTCCAATTCTATCAAAATCACTATCAAAAGATAAAATCAATGCAAATGGAAACTGTAAAATATAGATAAAATACCAATAGTTGTCACGACAAGAAGTCTTTTGGAGCATGACATCATTTGCACCACTCAGTGAACATGGGATGTTTGTTACCACTAGTCCAAGAACTCATTGTGGCAGATTCTAAAGAAAAGAGTGTTGAAGAACAAACTGCATGTATATATCCACAAAATTCCCTAGACTTAGTTCATTCTTATAATTAATTTCCAAGATTTTGGAAACATAACATGTGTTACATATAAAATTTGCTATTGCAGCAATAGTTACTTATTTATTCTTCTCTCTGCTGGTTATTAGATAGTTGCCCTCTTTGAATTCCTTTCCAAATTATGTTAATTATTCCTCAACAGTTTAAATTCAGAAACTAGGACTAAGCATAGAAGGTAATAGATCTTCTCTTTAGAGGATGTGTCCTTGATAGGAAGAAGAATGTTTCAGTAAGGGTTGATAAATGCCATAACATACTATAAAAAACCTCCCAAATTAACTCACACTACCATAGTCCAATGAGTGCATGTTTTCATTTTGCAAAATTTTTGAGAAATTCTTCCCTGCTCCTGCCTCCAAAATCTTAGGTTTGAAGAATGCTTCAGCTCATTTCCAAATGAAATAGAGCAAAGCAGCTATTCCTATGAAATTTGTGGCTTTCTAATAAGGCATTTACCATTGCCACTTCTGTCTGAACTTTGTGTAAGCAGCAGAATACAAGTTCTATTAGTGATACTTTTTTTTTTTGCCCTCTCCACAGTATGTATTCCAACTCACAATCTAAATTAACTATTTTTATCCACGTTTTATCAGATACTTTCCTTTAGATCCTAAACCAACTCAAAATACATGATCTTACTCAACGGTCACTTACTTAATACTTGTTTCTTCTAATCTCTTTCCAGAGGACAACCATAAATTTTGTCTTTCTTTGCAATTTCTGCTGAGATCTGTCTCAAACTGAGCTACCTAGATAGTCATCCATACTGGTAAAACTGAGAGGGCGGTTAGAAAGAAACAGTCATCAGAACATCCCACAGGCAAGAAAAAAAACAGTCCTTTATCTATAAAAGCCAGAAAGTACATGAAGAATTAGTTACTAAACCCACAAACAAATTTAACAATCTCTTTTGATGTGTACTCTATTTTTTCCCTCAACAAAAGAGAAGGACCGTATGTACCAATAATATAATAATTTTCAAAATGTATAAATACTCTTATTTATCATCATAACAACCTGGCTCCTAACAATACTCTGTAAACAGTTTAAATAAAAAAACCCACACAAATGAATTGAGGAAAATAATATCTCAGAAAGAGTCCTCATTTAGAAACAATATTAGTATTTCACAAATCACTCAAAATGAAGCCCTGGACAAACCAAATGCCTTTTACCTGGAATTAAAACAAGACTTCATAGAGAGCATTTTCATCTTTTAGGAGTACTTCCTGTCTTAACACAAAATCTGATGCAAAGAACAGTAGATCAGGTCATTGCTGTTTCTCTCTAAAGGGAATATTTTCACAGACCTGTAACATTTCTGGGTAAAACTTTACACCTCATAGATAAATTGCTATAACTACTCACAAAACCAAGTGTGTATTGCCTAATAAGTGCATGTGTGAAGTGTGTTTTATTGTAGACACAGTTCTAACAGATGCAGTAAAAATTTTGCACTGTGTGTACTGTTAATATAAAAAATAATTTATTGGCATTTCATAGTAGAACAGTTTATAAATACATTCACCCCGCTTGTTATGTTTCCTTCCATTCTACTCCCTTTGGGACCTTTGGTTAAGGTGAAAGAAAAGAAAGCTAATAGACAACAATAGAAGAAAGGTTATAGAAAATATTCTTTATTTTGTGAGAATGAAGCTATATCCATAATTTTAACAGTTTTAAATGTTCCTGTTCATTCAACAAAATCTTTGAATATAAAAATTAATTTTCTGATGAGAAAGTTTACCTGAAAGACTTACACCTCGCCCACCACTACCCCCTCCCTAAATACAGAATGGTGCTTGTCTAGCTCAGAATTTTTAAGGTTAAACTGATTGCTTAGATGTCTTTGTAAAATTTGCTTTTATAAGTGTCAAATGCTTTTAACTTAACTCTGCAACAAATAAAGAAAGGGGATGAAATTACAGATTTATTACAGATTTATTACAGATTAAGGTAAGTTAAATCTCCTTTTAAGAGTTCATTTGTCCCAGCTTGAGCCCCTGTGAACATTCTGCTTTTCAGATCATCACTTTCTAAGCATTCAGCATCTTCTGTTGGGGTTCATGATGAGGACTAAAAAGCCACAGGTTACTATAAACATAAAGGCCAAGATCTGATTGTGGAAGAGTTTATCTCCAAAAAACTGTAAACAGAGATTCAGAGACAACAATGTTCTTGTTATGGCTGTAGTTATTTTAGTGTTAGAAATATTAAAATAAAAATGTTGTAGCAACAATTCTTTTTAGCATTCTGGTTTTAACTCTGAAAATTGTTTACAGAATGTTACATTTTTAATTTCAGATGATCCAAGAATCTGTATAACATGCATTCAGAACTATTATATGTAAGTATAGCTGTATAGCTTTTCATACCTACACATTTTTCTAAAGCAAAAACATGTGCTACACTACATAGACCTGTGCTCTGTATGTTGTCTCATTCCTTAAATTGCCTGTCTGAGAACAGTAACTTTGGAAAAGACTTGGGAAATGCTGGAAACTCGCCGGTCATTCAGAATTAAGGCTTGTTTAAACTTAGGGACTGATGTGAACTTTGCATATATGAAGAGAGGACTATGAAGAATGGGTATAAAAGCTAAACAGTGTTTTGGAACTGGATTTGCAACTAGTTTGCTCTTAGTAGGTTGTGTCCAATTCTGGTATGTGCTGTTCATCAGACATCCTTAAAAATGTATGGAGTTTATGCAGAGGAAAAAATAAGCTTAACTTAAGTAGAGAGAAAAGAACTCCACTTCTTTTCAAAGAGACAGTTAAGAGATCTCTGTAAAAATTACCAAGACAAAAGAAAGTCACACACTACGAACCACAGCATTGGATTATGTTTTTTACAAGCCATCATCTCTTTACAACAGCAACATAGTAATTTCTAATGAAGCATGTATTCATTTTTGTGTTTTCATTCAAAAATCAAATTAGTTATACTTAAGAATCATGAGATTAGAAAACATGTCTTTGTCATTTGAGTAAGTAACATAACCACAAATACACTTCAAATCCTTCCTATAGGAACTATTTCTGTTCGCTAGGATGACATTAGAACTTTATTATTACCACCCCTAGAAACACACAGAAAACAAACTCAATGGCCTCAAAAGAAACTTACTAATGATGTTCTACTTTATCTTACAGGTATAAGCAGCATTGCTATAAATACTGTCCAGAAAACACCTACAGAGATGAAGGTTCTCTACAGTGTAGAGATTGTCCTAGCAACTGTCATAGCTGTGACAAGGACAAGTGTGACTCCTGTGAGGAAGGCTTTTATCTCTCAGGTAATCAAAGTACCAAGTATGGCATATATACAAAAATATTCCCTTTTCCTTAGGGAAAGATTCTGAATCCAAATTATCAAATTCTTAAATCTGTTCTATGTCAGACAGTGGAGGCTGAGGGGAGTTAGCCCTTTGCAAAATCAGGCATTTGAACTAATATAAGGTGGTTATGTTAGCCAGTGATGTAATTTAATTCAAAGGATCCATATATTTGAATTTCCACTCTTTCAGGTATACAAAAAAGTTTTGTATTTAATTCAGATTTTGTCTTTAACCATGGAAAGACATTTAAATGTCTCCTTTCTATTTGCAAGTCTAGTTTTACTTTGACGTTCAGACGCATGTGGAATAACAAATCTTAAACACTCTGAAATAAGCTTAGTTAAAATCACTAAATTCCACACCAGATTCACACAAGACTAGGAATTTCTTAGCTTTATTAAGAAGCCATAAATCAGGCAGGTCTGGTTCAAACATGGTGCCAAAAATGAATCACAGGAATTCCTGAGGTTATGGTATTCTTGTGCATTGGCTGCTGAAGATGCCCAGTAGTGCCTTCACACTCATGGAAAGCTGTGGTCACAACTAGAGGTGATCTGTTGGTCTACAATTTTATTAATTGAAATTAGAAGAAGCTCGAACAGCTATCAGTGTAACAACTTCCAGGAGCTTTAGTATGCCAACCCTTAAACTGAATCAGGTTTACCTGACTTTATATTCAGCAGAAACTAGAGATCCCAAAAATCTGCATATGTCTAAAATCGATTTTCTTTTGGGACTGTATAACAATTGTATAATCCAAAAGATTTGTATGTACTAGGATTTAGCATATTGATTAAATCCCAGCTAGATATAAATTTAAGTGCAGATTGATTTGAAGTTTGTGAGGCTTGCATAAGCAACTGAACTGAATTTAGGTTTTATGCTAAAAAAATTACAGTTTATATAGCTGCAAAAAATTTCATGTGTCCTTATATACTGGTTCTTTTCCTTAAACCATTTCTCACTGGAGACAGAGATAAGCTATACATGAGGTACCTCCTTGCAGGGTTGATAGGAGTCGGTATGATAACAGACTATGTCTGTTGCAGGTGGCACATGTGTGAGTGAGTGTGGAGATGGCTTCTTCACTGATGACATCTCTAGAGAATGTGAACCTTGCCACAGGAACTGTGCAACCTGTGTTGGGTACAGTTATGAGAACTGTACTGCATGCAAAAACAGTTTCCAACTATCTCGTGGGCAGTGCCTGAATCCAAGAAATTCTCAGTCAGTGGGAAAGTTCTGGAGCGGTAAGTTGCAAAAGATCCCGTAATCTTTTCTGTTTCTTTGAAGACTACTAAAAAATTTGAAATAGTATAGCAAGATCTTGCAGATTGAGTGAAACTGCACTGTTGTCAAACTTGCTGTAATTTTAGAAGTATAAATGACCAAACCTATTGGTTTCACAGTGTGAAATTCATCTTCCCGCAAATAGCATAACATTTCAATATGACATGTTTCTTATCTGTGAGTTATCTTATCTGAAGAGAGAAAAGATTAGAAATACAATAAAAAGATAAAAATATGAAAAAGGTAAAATATAGATAATAGATTAGGGTACTGGCATTCCCTTATCTAAACTAGTGGGAGCCTTGCGGGCTGTGTCTTAGACCAGCTTTGTGGCTATTGGTTCCCTACACAGAAGTCAATTTAAGTTGAACTTGATGCTCCTCATGGGTTAGTCCCTTTGAACTTGGCATATTCTGTGATTCTTTGGAAATAATCTAATATGTGGCTCTGTGTGTGGGTAGTGTGGGCCAAAAAAACCTCTCTCTCTTCTTTTCTCTGCTCATCCTGAGACAGACATGCACTGCTTTCTAAGAGACCAAACATGGTCTGTAGAACTACATGCTGGCATTCTGCTCCCACACAGGATGTTTCCACAACCTTTGCAAAATAATCAGTTCTTTCTTGGTGCCCTAATCCCTAGCATGGGAAAAGCAATTCTCTGTTCCAAAAAGGCCCAAGAAATCCAAAAAGTATTTGGAAGAAGAATGCTTTTAAAATTAAAGATGTTGAAGGGAATGCTTTGTAATACTTTTAAAAATTATTTTCTCTCAGGGGCATCTTAGAATGAATCACAGTATTGTCACAAATTTATCAAGAAAGCTTTAAATGAGGAGTGTGTGTGTAGAATATTTGTCATTCCGATTATGTCAGTTATATAAAGTACAATTGAATGTTTATGTTACCAAATGAAATTGCTAATGGAAAAAATGGGACTTTCAAATAGAATAATGGAGCAATAGTAGAATATTCTGGGAGGTTTAGGGATTTACATCACTAGGGGTCTTGAAGAACACAAGAAAAGTATCTGAGAGGGATGCTCACTGAATGAAGCAAGAGACCAGATTATTAACTATATTTTTAATCAAATATAAATTTTCTTCTGATTCCTGTCTTTATTTGAATGAAACACATTAAAGAATGACTATCCTTAAATCTATGTGATCTTGCACTAAAAATTAAAATGCAGTGAAAAATATTTTCAGGAAAAAAATTTACCATTTCTATTCATTGCCTATCTGATGCAGAAATGTTGTTGTTTCAAAAGGAATAAGTTTTCTTCACTTAAAAAAAAATCATAGACCTAATATGAGAAATATTAATAGAAAGTTGATCTCCTATATCATTTCCTTGTGTTTAATCCATATAAGCAAGGGGTTTTTTTTCAATTTGAGACTATCTACATCAGTGCCATGGGAAGAGCACATCTGTGGTCTGGTCTATGTATTGGCTATTTCTTTCTCACACTGTAAAACAAGGTGACTTCTTGTCAGCTTTTTTCTTTTGAGCAGACATCTGATGCAGTTCTGTATATATCAGCATTGCTGATATATACAATCAACAACATATTGCTGTGCTGTGAAACTTCTTTCTCTCTATCTTGCGTACAGTGCCATTTCTCTTTCCTCCCAGGACTAAAAATACATCTGTCTTAGGGGCATTTCAAACTGCAAGATACACTTCTGTGATAGCTGTACTCACTTGAACATTAGTGACTGCTCCAAAGTCACAGTATTCCTGCTGAGGCTGGAGATGGCCAGAGAACATGGCTAGTGGCTCTACACCTTTTTGTGGATAGACTTGCTGCAGTTCCTCCAGTGTGGCAGCTGCTGTAACTGCTGGGAAAGTGATGTTGAACTTGGTGAAATCCTGAGACTTTTCTGTCAAGGATAGGCTTCCAAATAGTAGCAATCTTCAAGTAAAAATGTTAATGAAGTTGTCACCCTCTTTCCTGAAGTTACCTCCTTAATAACTACATTTATATACATTTCATGAAGTTTCCTGTTCAGACACTCTAGGATCATCCAGTTCTCATAACAGTAATTTTCACTGTCTAATTAACAACAGAATCTAAATAGCTGAGTTTTTGGCTAGACTATCAGTCATTCATTTCTTTCGATGATGCAGTCAAGGGACAGATGTCAGCTGAGTCCAGATTTCCAACGGTACTGTCTATATTGGAAATCCTTGTTGCATACTAAAAATCCTTAACAAAAAATACAGGATTTAGGTAGGCAGGACTAAAACATATTTAGCTCTAGCAGTACATCACACCAACAGAATAGTTCCTGGTTAAAGACTGCAGTACGTTTCACACCCTGATAATATTTTGAAATACATGGATAATTTCAAGGCGGGGGGGGGGACAAAACCAAAAACCAAACCAAACCAAAAATGCAGAATTTTCACAATCTGTTACAATTATTTTGTTTGTTATCTAAATCTTTTTGAAAACCAATAAAATTTAGGAAAGGCAATTGCTATCCTTGTCTACACTGTTCTGTAGGAGTACTACAAGCATAGATAAAATGAAAATGTATCTGTGCTCCTTGAAACTTACTGTCAGTGAAGATTCTGGTATTCATCCCTGCACAGAAAACATCCCTGGGCCCAGAACAAGTGATCCTTCTCCATCTTTTTAAGCATATCTGCAGGGTCTCATCTTTTCCATTCTTTATTTTGAAGATCACAAAGACAGAGAAAATACTTTTTCTTTCATACATGGGGGCGAAGCCATAGTATCTCTCCGAGTTTTTCACTTGTTAATCTGGACAAATTTACAAATATTTTAACCCATTTTACTGTTTGTTTCTTTCTCTGTTTGTTTTTTAGCTTTTTTTAAATACACTTCCTCCAGGGTTATTTTTTCTTAGCAAAATACAAGGATCTTCCATCTCATCTGTTGTCAACTCCTTTTCTAAGGGTAGCTTGTTATGCAGCATGGGCATTGCCCAAGAGGCTTGTCCAGGCTGCAGATGATATTAAAATACTTTCAGGTTTGTTCACCAGGCAGTGTGGGCAAGGTTGCAGCTGATATTAGACTTTTGACTCTTATTCTGTCTCCCGGTATATCAATATACACTTCTACCACTAAGTGCTCAGCATCCTCAACACATTTACATTGGTGCAGCACCCTGGTAGAGCTCATCTGAATTAAAGAATCTGATTAAAGAACACAGGCCACTCCCCCCACTCTGTGAGACTGAGCTGGGCCTAGGAGGTCAAGTATTGAATAAAACCCCTTGCCCTTGTCACAGGAATGAAGATATCATACCACCAAGCTCATCCTCAGTATGTGGCCCGCTCCAGACAATGCAGGAATACAACATAATGAGGACAATAACCAAAATTTGCAAATCTAGCAATTTAAACCAGCTTTGACTATGTTACTCTTCTATTTACTCTTTTTCTTTAGAAAAGTACCATTAGAGAGATGAGGTATTAGCCCTTGAATGGTATTTACAAATAATGAAACCATTTCTCTTTGGCTCTTCCAGCCACATGGATTCACTGGGTACCACTGTGGGTTTAGTGACTGTGTTGACATACAATTCGGAAAAATGTGATTTTTGGGAAACAAAGACTGTTGTTTTGTTGGTTCCAAGGCTAACTTAAGCTAAAGGGCAGTACATCAGAATCTATGATGCAGAAACCAACTCGGAGTCTGAATTCCTTTGCAATTTGAAGGACTAGTCCATTTAGGGTTAAAACCTTTGTGAATGTGGAATGCACCATTTTTTTTATCATGTTGAAGCTTTCCCTTCCATTTTTTATGCAAGGATGAATGATAGACCTGTCTTATGAATTTTTATGAGCAAACACTCCAACAACCAAAACATTCTATTAAAAAAAGAAACTTTCTAAAATTATATTTACTTTGTGGGTATATTCTGCTGGGCAAACAGTTCAGCTCATATCAGGAGTCCCTAATAAGTCATATTTGGCCTCAAATAACACAACAGACTACGTCTGTTATCCAGGCTTTTAAAAAGACAGGGTAAGCCAAGAAAGGGAGAAAGGAAAAAGAAACCAAACCAGCAACTGAACTCTGTGTTTCTATTGTGAAACATCTGCATTTTTTCTCATGTACTAGATGATGAAATTACTTTGGAAGCCAGGAAACATACTAGTGTAAGCTTAGTTCACCAAGTGAATACACATACCATTTCAACTGGATCAGACGTTTTCCAAGTTCTGCAAAACACTGATCACTAAAACGCTGCACACTAAAAAACAGTTAATTCCTTAGTTTAGTCTCCCATATTTTATGAAAAGTGTGCTGGTTTAAAAGTAAATCACCAGGAAAACGGAACTCGACTCAAGAAAGATTACAAGGGCAGAGCTACAATTTACCAAAAATTTACAATATATACAATGGTACAGAGAAAACCAGTTTTAACCCACAAAGACAGATATATAACCCAGCACCCTGCAAAAAAACCAGAAGGGTGCTTGTCAACCCCTGTGCTGAGCACCACGTGGGCCCCCTGGGTGCAAAGTAAAAGCAAAGGAAACCTGTTGTTCCCAATGATGGTCGCAGTTCTGTCTAAGGACTGCAGTCTTGTCGAGAGTGGCAGTGGCAGTGCTGTTGGAGTTCTGGGCCTCCTCTGGATCCAACAAGTGGTACAAGAAGTCCCAAAACCCCAAGGTTATATATGCTCAATTTAAGGTGGGAATGTCCAGTACCTCCCCCGGGGGGGGGAGTTTCACAATGGATGATTTAACTCTGTGAGTTATGGGATATTTCTGGAGTCTTTGACGGTCTAGGTGTTGCAGCTGCCTATTATGCCAGTCCAGTATGGCCGATAACCATACTACCCAGATGACCCCTCAGGCTGGCTGTGAAGGTGCTAATGCCTTCCCAGAGGGGAGTTATCACAGCTGAGTCATTGGTGCGAAGCCAAAGAAACACTCCCCTGCCTCACAGAGTTCTTTAACACAACTTGTAGCCTGAGGTGTCAAGTGTGCCCTGGGCAGCTGCTACAAATGATCCATTACATCCATGATGCATCTTATGTATTTTCCTTTTCCAAAATACAGAGCAAACAAAATCAGTAAAAATGTACTGGTTAAGAAAAACAATAATTCGGGCTTTAAAAATATTACTGAAAGGACCTCAATGCAGCTCTGCAGATATAAAGGTCTCAGAATATGGAAAGGGGGAAAAAACCAGAAATGGGGTATGCAAAAGACAGAAGAGAAATCAGCAGCAGAAGAGAACACGTCTTCTAAATATGAAAATGTTATAGCATTTAGAGTGCAGAATTAGAGCACCATGAGAAGAGGTAGGATACCTTTTTAAGCATCATCCATATGTGAAATTTCAGGTTGCTTAGAAGCAAGCAAAAATTATTCAGTATCACATATGTTCTTAAGCATGCCAAATTCACATTCTAGCTATTTTTTTGTAAAATAATACTATAGTTGTTACAAGATAACTATACTGGGAATTAACAGTTACTGGGGAGCGTGATTCACTTCCAAGCACCCCTATACTCTCCTGAAATGTACAGTTCACACAAGTCTTCAAAATGGAATTGGTCTAGTATTTTATGACTAATTTGTATATTCTTTTCAATGCAATTACCTCTTGGAGATAAGTAACCTGTTTTTATGTTTTCATTCATGATAGTATTGGTTTTGTAAGGACGGTGCCATGCACAGAATAAAATCTGACAAACTCTAAGTCACATTTCAGTTGGATTACATTCAAATCACATCTCACATGGTAAAAGCTAGACAGGTCACTTTCTAAAAGAAATGTGCTTGAAGTTACAAACAGCCATGGCACTTCATTTTCTTGCATTCCTTCCTGCAATTATTTTGCCATATACAAAATAATTTTGCCATATACAAAATATACTGTGTATATACAATCCTTGTAGAAATCATTATATAAAAGCTAAGGGTATGTACTCAGAGACCTACTTCAACAGCAACTTAAAAATACAAGTTTTTAAGTCCCCTTTTTACTCATAGAAAAGAATTAATAAATGAGATTTAAAATTAAAGAAATAAACCATCTTTTATCAATCTGAACACTTACTGCTTGCAATATCTGACATAAAGGTCTATTTTCCATAAGGAGCAGGTAGAGAGAGCGAGGTGGACAGCGCAAAGAGGACAAGTATATACTAGAAAGAACTCTCACAATATAGTTGTTGATCTGAATAAAATTAGGAAGAACTATAAGGCAATTGAAATGCTTTTGCATGTAAAGGCATGCCTCTTTTTATATGACCATATCTTTGCTCTTATGTCCTCAGGTTTTGTAGAGGGTTTCATGGTTTTTGAATAAACCTTACATTTTCAGGAACAAGTGATGAGAATGTGAAGAGGACTATATTTCTTTCCATATGGACCCATGTTTTTCACCCTGAATATTTTTGAGGATTCATTTAACCTTTCTCTAAAATCAGACTGAAAAATTTTGGGAGCTCAAATGAAGATGACTTAAGCAAAAATAAAGGAAACATGGGGACTCTGTGTTAAGTGGAACTAAAATTTCACTCGTTTTTATCTTGGTTCATTTTGCAGTCACAAAGTCTAACAGTACTAGGTTTCAAGAAACTCTGCCATTGTCTCAATCATGATGCACAAGCCCAAATGAGAAAACAGCAAAAAAATATATTTTTCAGTCTTTCCCCACCGGTCCAGCTTGAAAATCCCTTGAATAGACTGTGTGTGCAAGAAGCACTGTGATAGCTTCAGAGCTGCAGTAAAGTTTAGCTCAAGAAATTATACAGTGGGATTCAGTTTCTCAGTTTCTAGAAAAGAATAGGAGACACTTAGCTGGGCCAAAAAAGAATATCCTTGTAAAGGTCATTCATTTTGGCCTTTAAAAAAATAGAAGAGCAGAACAGCCTAATAATAAACCACAGTGTTCTTTCAGAGTCAATGTCCCATGATTGGTACATGGATCGTTTACAACTGTACTGGTTTTAAGAACTCAGCAGTAAAAAATTAACCTCACTTGGATGCCCTCCTCCTGCCCCCTTTCTAGCAGTGGGAGAAACACTAGGGCAGACCAGAAGAAGGAGTCACAATTTTCCTAAGAAAAACTCATGATAAACACAACAATACAGAGGGAATAGTTTAACCAACAAAGGTGAGGTGTGGCCTGGCCCCCCTAGAACAAAAGAAAACGAAGTGGCAGCCACTACCATGCTGCATCCCATGTGGGCCCCCAGGAACAAAGGGCAAAAATTGTGGACAGCTTCTACACTGACCATTTTCATCCCCGCAGCCAGAGAAAACTATAGGGAACAGGAACAAAGTGAAAAACCTGGAAAGCCATTTCATGCAAAAGCATATATGCTGCTGAGATTCTCACTCTATGTCACTCGGCAAAGCTCATGTCCCCGTTGTAACACCAGTGTAGGTGTTCTCCTGTCTCCATGGGGTGGCAGTAGCAAATGAGAGTGGGATGCAGCACGGCGGTGGGCAGTCAGTCTCTCTGTCTCCCTCTCTATCTCTCTCCCTGCTGCGGTAACTGGTGGTGGTGGCAGCAGCAGTGGTAAAAAGCAGTGGCAGCAGCAGTGGTGGCAGTGCCAGCAAAGGGTCTCTCCTGGCAGCAGCAGGCCAGCTCCCGCTGCGCTGCCTTAGTTTTTTGTTCCGCTCAGCTTGTTTGGGCTGGAAGTTACCCCTGCTGCTCCATTCTCCCACAGCAACCTCCCCACATCGGAGCTGTCTTTTCAGCACCACTGCAGAGCTGTGGCTTGAAAAGTGATGGTTAAGGGACTGGTGATGGTGGCGTTGTGGTTCCAAGTGGTGGCTACCTCTCTCCAGAGCCAGGGAAGAGAAAGGTGACCCTTCCACTTCCACATGCAGCTTTTAAAGGGGCCAGTCCACTCCCTTCCTCAACCGGGATAAGAAGAATAAAGGTTCATCTCTGAGTTCCTTGATTAACAGAAACCTCCCCCACTCCAGCAATGGTGACATGGGTGATGTAGAATAAACAGTGCTAAAAAACTCTACCCCTTTTTCTCTGTAACCATGACAATAGCATCATATGCTTATGGCTTCTACATTTACAAGTTTCATTGGCCACTGTAAGAGCTACAGAGTGAAAATTTAAAGGAAAGCTAGCTGAATCCCCAAGTCCTTTAGGGGAAAGCAAAATAAAACCCTACAGCTAAAACCAGTAATTTTCAAGCTTTTCATTTGTCATCAGTTCGAACTTCAAGGCAATGCACATTGCATGACCATTTTTCAGTTTTGTATGGCTATTCTTTGGAAGATCTGGTTACATTATTGAAAGTAGTGTGCACAGGTTTCTGTAAAAAAAATTGTTGCATCACATTTTCCCATTTGGGGAACTTTTTGATGTGCAGGAAAATTACATGTAAAAACATCACGTTATTCCAAACGTGTTCTGCATTTGGGTTTTCTCATAAATGTAAGCCTATTTCCAGTCACATTTCACCTATCCGGAATTTTTTTTAAAAAAGGAAATAAATCTTTTTGACAGATCTCTTCTGTCAGTACTAAAGTTGAGATATTTAAATACTTACACTTGACTGGAAGAAAAACGTTGTTTACCTTGTCAACTATCAGAACCCAATTGCTTGTGCACATTCCCCTCTGGTGGCAAGTAGTATATATTACAGAAAACAGCATATGCTGCAAAGGGCAAACCTTAAACAGAAATCAAAACTGCTTTGCTGAAAAATATCTTTATTTTTAATTGTAAGTCTTGAAACATTTTGAAACAATGATCTCCTTTAAATACTCTTCAGCAATAGTTAACAAATTCTCTGCTTAACCTCATGCTCCTGCTATTCATCTTCATTCAAGAACAGCAAAAGAGAAGCTGTGCATAAATAAAGTGAGGATAGTGGAAAAACCTAATAACATCAAATGTCCAAATTTTCTGGAGTATTCCTTATATTCTTACAGGCACAATAAAAATGTACACTTTTTAAGGGTTGTTGAATAATGAAGAGTCAGGAAAAACGTGAAGATAAGGAGTAGTCTTTCAAAAAATTCTATTGACAGTGAATTTGTGCATCTCACAAATTAAGCAATGATCTCTTTGAGGTTTATTTAGATAAGAAAACTCAAGATACTTGTGCGCTACATGGCTTAAAAAAAGACTCAAATGGAACTCTGCACTGAGGAGCACTTAAATAGACTAGAATCCTCTTAGAACAGCATGTTGTAACCTGAAATATAGAAAATAGGTCTTCAGCAGGGCAAAAAAACCCCATAGAAATTATGTCAGCAGGAGTCAGAAAGGATCTAAATTCAGAGTACCTGCTTTTGCAGAAAGTCTTATAAGACACTCACATATACACGCTTAAAAGAGCTAGGAAAAGGAAAAAAATACTTTTTCTCCTCAAGAAGAATGAAATGTACAGGCAAATAAAGATGGTATTTTAAATTTATTTTGTAACTCTAGCTCATCACTGAGCATACTACATACTGCACTAAGCATACGTACTACATAACTACTAATCTGCATGTAAATATATCACTTACGGCAAAGTACAGAGCACTTTCAAGAAATCTCCTTTCACCCTAAATGTTCAATGAATCTAACAACTGCCTCCCCAGCAGCAGAAACATCATGGCAAAGAGCCCCAGAGCTCAGTTATATTGTTGATACCAGAAGATGGGGCATTTCATTTCTGCTTTGGTTAGCACTGAACTCACAACATGCACCAAGGTTTCCTTGTCTCTCCAGTCCTTCATCAGTGCCTATGCCTGTGCTGCAACTTCAGCGATTACTTAATAGGAAGTCTCTCCACTTCTTGTGCTCCTAATGCTTATACATAATTTCCATATGTTCTTATTCCACAAGCCAGTCCCTTCCTCACTTGATCTTGTCTTACCAAAGAGCTGGTCCAGAGGTTTTAACTTTTACACACTCAGATTACCCCTTTGGTTCAGCTATGGTCAATATGGAGTCATAAAGCTGACACAGACCAAATACACATTTTGTGTACTCGAACCCAGTGGTTTAATGTCAAGTGCTTACACTGCTTGAGGCTGCACATCTCAAAATTCAGTTTCAGGCAGTTTCTACCTCTTCTGTTCCTTTGCAGTTGAAAATTGTCTTCAGTCGGCACTCACTGAAATTACTGTCATAATCCCACCTCTCTCAGTCCTTGATAGATTTCTGACTCACTATGTGACCAACACTTCTGGCTAATGCTAAAGCTATATGGTCTTTTGTGGGGTACACCAGGGTCTAATACTTCATCCATTGGCCTCAGACTTGGCAGACCCAGTCTGCAATCTGGACTGTCACAACTCACATTCATCCTGGTAGCATGCAGCTTTCATCTAGTACTTACATTACCCTGTGGATCTTAGGACCTGTGCCTGGGCCCTGCAAACTGGGTCCTTGTTCACAGAGTTCAGAGATGCTGTAACCAGAACAGCAGTGACAAGGAAAACTCTGCTAATCTCCTGGTAAATCTGGAGTGGCTTTATATTGTGCTAGTTGCCAGCAAGAATTAACACCACAGGCTTTCACTACCCTGTACAAATAGCATGCACAAGTGTTGCCACCCACCCCAGAAGGAGAGGGCAACCCAGGTTCTTATTAATAAATCCCTTGAGGCAGATTAGAGTGAAACCGCGCTGAAAAATATGTGGACATTTACCTGGAGGGTTTATTTTAGAAAAATTTTGTTTCAAAGGTAAACAGGTATGTTGCCGTTCTGGGTGTTAGCAGTACAGCAGTATTAGAGCATCTATAGTAATATAGCGATATTAAAGCACAGCAATATAACGCTATTAAAGCATAGCAATATTAAAGCATCTATAGCTATATAACAATAATAAAGCATAGTAATATAGTACTATTAAAGCATAAAGATAACACTTAAGGAAATGCATAAGGGAGAGAATGGAAAAGAAAGGGTAAAGGTGGAAAGATATATATCGTCACCGCCCACTGGCTCCAGCAATAAAACTTGGTAGTTACAGCTTCCACATTAGTTGGTTGAAGTGGTGGCCTTGCACTGCAGGGGCTGGGACAAGCCCCTCCCGAAACTCAAAGGTGTTATGAGTTATTTATTATACATTTCTAGCTCAGATGGGAACACCTTGTACCTCCCCGGTGTGGGGAGTTTTACAATGGATAGTGTCACGGGACATGTGACTGAGTCTCTGACATCTTCTAAGACAGCTGCAGCTGCCTGTTGTACCAGCATCAATCATGGTCCATCATGGTTCGACACTTGAGATGCATAGCCCAGGCTAGATGCGCAGAGTTATCATGTAAAGGGAGGGCATTGGCATGATAAGAGGGATTGTCCCACCTTGCTGGGCTTGCCTCTTCTTATCCTCTTCCCTTATTTGGAAATCCAGTTTGTAGCTTCAGGTATGCATCTGCACCCAGGATAGTTGGACAATGGCACCCATGTACCTGATCTGGAGGTCCTTTGGCAGTATTCAGTATTCAGACAGAGGTGGGCTTTGCTGGGTGAGCAACTGCTTCTTTTCAGTTTGCGAAGTTGTACTTTGATGACCCTGATGGGTTTCCTCCAGCTCAGCCTATTCTATGATTCTATTATTTCTCTCTCCTTCCTACTCATAGTTTTCTTCCTTGGTTACAAGGCAATGGTCTTCTGCAACAAGTTAGTTCAAAATATCGTTACTAATCCAAGTCCCCAAATCTACACACTTTCTAGCTCTTCCTGTTTGCAATCTATTAGGATTACATATCTGTATTTGGGTTTGGAGCACTACATTGAAACTAATATTATTTGGCTCATTATTAAAACTACTTACATAATTATTATGGTTCTCATTTGTGATAAGCAGTCCAGAATAGCGGCTTAGTGAATCTCAGGAAAACATTTATATCGGCCTTAAATACAATTCTTAACTTACCATTTAGAGAGAGCAGTCTAACACAATCATCAAGTTCTTCAACTCTGTGAATTCCAAAAATTCTGAGGTACATTTTCAAAACAGCTTAGAAGAAGTCATAGAAAATGTCCCTCCTAAAGGAGGGGAATAATTAACAAAAACAGATGGTAAAAAATGAACTTCTTTCCCTTTCATCCCAGATGCAAAAAGAGAATTGCTATCCTGTGACTCTTCGTGTAAGACCTGTGAGAAATCTGCTGATATGTGTACTACATGTCCAGAAGGTAAGACTTCAGCTTCCTTGGGTGTTTCACAAGACACTATAATATTCTGTATCATACACTCTACCAGGGAATGTTTTTGTCAAAGGTCACTAGAAAGTTCCTTAACAGCTTAAAGGATAGGCAGGGAATTAGATAATCAGCAGCTGGAGTCAGGCATCAGCACATGCCCGTGGCAATATGGGTGAAAAAAACTGTCAGGTAGATGGTGTTCCTTTCCTTTCAATCAAAAGTTGTAGATATGATGCAGGAATTACCAAACAGGGATTTATTCAGGAATATGTACTTAGATAATTCTGATGATTCCTTCTAACCATAAATTTCAGTGAAGGCTGAGCAAAATACTTCGGGAAATTGCTTAAAGAATGTTTTATTCATGATTTTAAGCACCCATGTTGAATTTTGAGAAGTTGAAAGTTTTTTTATAGTCATCTAAGGCAGAAATCTTTTAAATATATTTCTAATTGATGCATTTACCCATCTGGGTTGCTCTTTTTGCAGGAAAATTTCTTATCCATGATACCTGTGTTTCCCTGTGCCCTCAAAAAACTTTTGGCAACACTGCAAGTGGAAAGTGTGAGATGTGCAGGGATGGCTGTGAGGTATGTTCTGACCAATGGCATTGTCAGAAGTGTCAGGCTGAACAGGACCAGCTTCTCTTCCTTCACAAAGGCGAATGTTTACCGGAGTGCCCTGAGTAAGTAACTGTGCCCTGAGTTGGATAACTGGTCCTCATTTTTTTCACTGTGATCCTTCTCTTTGAAGTTCAGATCCATTATAAACCTTGCAAGGAACACCTTAATGTAACCTAAGGTAACAGAAATTGCCACGTGGTAAAAATAATTTACAGCCTGCCTGAATATAAACTGCATTTTCACTTGGTTAGAGAAAAATCAAAAGTGAAGCTAAGACATGAAATCCTATGACAAATGGAACAACTCCTATTGACTTCAATAGGACCGTGGTGCTTCAAAATGGCTCTTTATGGTGAATATTAATAAACCTCTAGTCATTCTTCAAATTTGTTCCTTCCTCAGAGAAGTGCAGAGAAGTGGTATGAACCCGAAAGTGAACCTATCAGAGTCCTGATATGGAAATACAGTGCTTAAGGTTTTGACTCATATTCTTTATTTTTTCCTGAAATAAACGAAATTCAAAAAGAAAGATTACTATTTGACTGCAACTGATATTAGGTGGATACCAGGCACATGAGTAGAGCAGGTTCTGCTTTTTCTGTGCTTTGTCAATCAGCATTCTTCATGCCTATGCACACACATAAAACCTGTGCTACCCAGCATGAAAATCTTGCTTAGTTGATCTTTCTCTTCAGAAAAATGTGCAACCCCTACTTCTCTTGCAATCAGTGCAAATTCTTTCCCACTATATACCTAGTAATTTTGTGAAATTAAATAGTGAGGGCCAGTGGAACATGTTTTGTTCATGAAATGTCAGAGTAAATGCAAAGTAATTGCACTAAAGCCTACTGTAGTACAGAAACAACTTTTAATATCAGAAATTGTGGCATATAAGCAAAGATAATGTTTTGGCATTGATATGCATGCTGTGGGTATCAATGCCCCAGTTATCCTACACAATGAGTATAACAAAATCAGATCTTTTTGTACAGCACTAGTCTTTTCAGATATTATTAGCCCCCTTTTTTCCAAATTCTAGACTGTAAATAATGGTTTCCCATCATTCAGCAAAGTTCTCTTGATTTAAACTCCAGTTTTGAGACTCTGAGGCAAAGTTCTTGAGGCATAACTACTTTCCCCTGGAACAGAGGATAATATGAGAAATTTTTTTAGGGGGTTCGTTAAGTTTGATTTGTATTTTTTTGAGTTTTGGGACATGCTGTAAGGGATAAAGAGGATTGGCTTACTGCACTGTTAATATTTGACAGAGGAATTTTCAAAGACTGCGGTGAGTACTCAACACAGAAACAAGAGATGACAGGACTGTGAGAAACAGATGCAGAATCTTGACAAAGGTTAGAAGAAAAAAAAAAAAGATGAAAATAAATGGCAGGCACAACTCTTCCTATCTTTTCTCTAACCTTACTCCTAATGCATCTCCCCAGCCTTTTCTTGGAAAGATCATCTCCAAAAAGGAAAGGAGAAGCACCATTTTACAGGGAAGAACAAGCTCGTTAATATAAAGTACATATTCTGGAACTAATTTCTATCTCCTCTTCTTCCCTGGTTTTCACCAAGGTCTCTACAGATATGGATTAGCAGTCATCTGAAAATGTCAACTTGCTTGTCCTTTAATCTTCTAACAGTTTGGTTTTGAGAGTTTAAACAGATTGGATTCAACCTCTCCTTTTATACATCTTCTCCTGAAATACAAGTGCAATTTTTTCTGTGTTTTGTTTATGACAGTAACTGTGGCTGTCTACATTTGCTCTCACACCACAGACACCAGTGAAACATAACCCCTCTTCATCACCTCTAGCCTGCCTTCACACTACCAGGGTTTTCTCTTCTCTTTTGCTCCTCTAGGGCCACTGAGGTTGTATTTCTCTCTCTTTCTCTGGTATCACCATTGCAGGTCAGCTGCACAAGACTAGAAATTGCACCTTTCTTTTCCCAAAGATCTTTCTATCTTATGTAAAAGAAGAAATAAAGAAATGATCAAATAAGAAAGTTCAATATCCCTTAGAGAATAGGTATAAGAAACAGGAAGGCCAGATGCCCTGCATCTGCACTAACCATGAACATTTTCTTTTCATGGACACAGGGGATTTAAGTGGAGGACAGGTAACAAATTGTGTGAAAAACCTGTAAGATCCAGATAAATGTGTGTGCTGGGAAATTCTCATTTAGAGTTCTTATAGCCTGGACTGTTTGATAACTCCACATTGACCAGAAGTTTGCTTTGTGGTTTTTGTTTTTTTCATTCAATAGGGGATATTTTAATGATTCTGAGACTTGCAAGGAATGCAGTGGATCCTGTAAGACATGCATAGGAAATGCAACTAAATGCCTGTCCTGTAAAAGCCCTTTGCTTTTGGAAAACTGGAAATGTAAACCCACCTGTTCAGAGAAGCATTTTGCCTCTGAAGGAATCTGCAAACACTGCCCTGAAATGTGTCAGGAATGCATTCACAATGAAATATGCAAAGGTACTATAAAGAGTTGGTCTTGACTTGGCTAAAATCCACCTGGATCTGTCTGCAGACAGACTTAGAGAAACACAGATCTGAATTGAAATTCTGTAATGTGCAAAAATAAAAAAAGAAGTGATGTGCAAAAGGCAAAATAACTGGTGCTTTATGATGAGACTCAGTCGAATGGTTAATCCGTACAGATTTCATGTTGCTTTACCTGTTCCTGTTGTTCTTCTATTGATTCTATATCTGATCTAGTGTATACATACTGACACATACGCATTTACACCAATGTGAAATACAGAACTTTTCTTTCTTAGTTTGGTTGAAATTCACATCTCTTTATGATTTTTGCAAATGACTGTTGGAGAAAGAAATCTCTGTAATGAAACATATTAGGAAATCTTTGGATATCCTGGTAAGGCTGAATGTCCCTTCAAAAATTTCCGGCATAGTTAATATTGAGTTAGACATTCTGGAAAACAAATCTATTAAATCAAGTACTGATTAAACCAAAGCAAGTGATTCACAGCACAAAGACAAACATTCAGGTCATTATATTCTAGACAAACCCATATTTTAATAATAAACTAAACAAAACTTCAGATGTGGACATTCCTGATTTTGCAGGAAGTTCATAATGCAGATATAGTACGCCAGGAAAATGCCATCTATACTCAGTGGTAAATGGTTTAGTTAATATCAGCAAACCTGAACCAGTGAATTTGCTTCACAGTCTCTTGATGTAACACAGAAGATACCATGTGAGGGTTAGGCCAATATGGGTGTTTTGGAGAGGAAGGAGTTGAAAAAGAAAGCTGCTCCGTTACCTTCTGTTATGACAAATAAGGCAGAATTTATTGTTTGCTAGGATTTATTCACTCCGTCACTTAGAGAGTGAGCATTGGCTGCCCATTTGCTTACCTGTTTTCTGGTCTTCCCTGTAGAGTGTGTGGACCAGTTCTTCCTGCACGAGGGGAAGTGTGTGCAGGAATGCCCTTCACACTTCTATGCTGAAGATAAGCACTGCTTTCCCTGCCATGCCGACTGCAAACATTGCAATGGGCCAGATTCCAACGACTGCACAGCATGCACCTTCAGCTGGTTTGTCCGCTACAACGGCATGTGTTTTGAAGCGTGCCCTGAAGGGAGTTACTATGAAGAAGCAACTGGCGACTGTCAAGGTTGGCAGCTGTTGTTTTCCCCAAAACAGTACTGAGATACAAATGGGTCTGTTTAAAGGCCACGCCCAAACAGTGTGTGTGCCAGCTAATGTCAATACCAGTGTCCTGGAATCAAAGGAGATAAGCTAATGCAGAAAATTAACAAGGCGTATCTCAGAACAGCAAAACTTGAAGAAAGCAGAGAGGGAGGTAGCAGAGCTACATATGTTTAATATTATGGGCAATCACTATGGTAAAATACTGAGAATTGCCAGAGACCGTATGTTGCAAAAACTGCTGGTTCAAAAATACCCTAAGGAACTGCCTGCACAAGATTGAAAATAATTTCCCTCAGCCTTTTCATCCTGAGATGGCGGCTGCTTCTTTCAAAATTAAAGCTGTAATAGTACTCTCAGATTCAGCAAGAAGTGGTGATGCTCCTATTGTTTGTCCATTTCAGCATGCAACAGGACATGCCAGACTTGTTCTTCTTCAACTGCCTGCCTTACTTGCAGAAATGGCCAGATATTGAACCATGATGGGCACTGTATGATATCTGGCTACTGCTCTCCCACTGAGTTCTACGCTGAGGAAACTCAGACTTGCAAGTCTTGTCACAAGAAATGCTTCCACTGCTCAGGATCCACTGAACACCAGTGTCTTAGCTGTGCAAATAACCGCTATCTTCTCAGTAAGTGTCTCGCTCCTGCTTCTAGCATGAAATAGGCATCTGCCACATTTATGCAATATCTAGGGCTGCACCAACCAATAAATACTGTAAAGTTGACCTGACATGTAGGTAAATTGTGCAGAGATAATTTCTTCTGTGAGGTTACCTGGAAACTCTTTGTGAGACTGGACTTGCCACTGGGGCAAAAGAAGGACTTTAAAGTAGAACAAACTACATGGCTAAACAAAACTCGTGTTTAATTTCCTTGGTTTATACTGTTCCTATTGTTACCTGACCTTAAAAAAACCAAAGAAGGCTATCATTAGCTTCTTTTTTTTTTCTGTTTGGTTTTATTTGTTTGTTTGGGGGTTATTTGGTATTAGTTTGTGTTGGGGTTTTTTGTAACTGTATCCACAAAGGGCTCACATTTTCATGTTGACTTGTTTAATCCCTGCAGAGGTCTGATGACTAAAGAAATACATAAACAGAGCTGTTAAAAAGTGGTATATGGATCCCTAGGTCAGTATCTAGTGGGTGGCTGAGGTACAAAGCTACTTTTCTGACTTCGGAGCGAAAGACTATACGGTCTCAGAAACTAATTTGTAAAAAGTATAAAATCCTAGAACTTAAAAATTGCTTCTTTGCATATTCTTCTAAAAGTAAACAAAAATTTTAGAAAACAAGTGAGAGAAAAAAATTATCAAATTATCTTTCATGCAGGAAAAATCTAAAGAGAGTGTGGATTGAAACTAAACCTAAGCTTTTTGAGTCTAATTCTAATGCAGATTTTGCATTCTTAAATTTCTGAGGCCTTGCATCAAACCTGTATTTTTAATTAACACACTCAGCTGCTTTGCACCATTACAACTGGTAAAGTCAATGAAAGCATGTAAAGAAACATTGTACACTTGAGAAAGAAATGCAAAAAAAACCTCGAACCAAAACACAAAAAACCTCCCCAAAAACCTAGAAATAAACAGAAGTATCTTTCTTTGCCCAGTTGTGACTCAAGCAGCAAAACTATCAAGACAAGCTGTGTAATAAGTACAAGCAAGTCATGAGTAATTACTGGTCTCTTAGCTTGATGCATTTGCAGCTTGTTAGATAAGTCTTAACTTCTCATTCAAGATTCTTATTTTAAAGACTGAAATTTCACTGAAATAAAAAATGGGATCTGCCTGATACACTTGGCAGCATTACAGACATTTAATCTCATATAAAGTAGCAGCCACAGACAAGGGTAAAGACCAGTAAACAAATGTCATTAAATCTCAGATATACCACCAGATTTGTCATATACACAGAATGCAATGAGATTGGTGCTTACAGCAAAACATGAGCAAAATGGCAATGCAGATAGAAACTTTCCTAATTACTAGTGTTGCCTAAAGGTGGCACTTAAAAGAAATCTCTAGGACTCAATTTGTGAGTTAGAAATCAAGCATTCTTTAGTTGGCACCAGGTGCATTGGTCATCATTTTGCAAAATGCACATTGAAGTTTCTTCGTTACAGCTCATATGTCAGCCTTACACAATTACTCATTTTTTTTTGCTCCCTGTACTCCTGTTACACATTCATGATGCTTCCCAACATTTATTAGCATATATGCATAGCCGTAGAAGGTTTCTGAGGGTCTTCATCGAGGGTCTTGGTGGTCTTTCCTGTATGGAGCCCCCCAGAATTCTAGGTGACCACCTTGTGAACTTCTTCAAGACAATCATACAGTGATTGGGTGTTGCTTGGCTGGCTGCCTCAGCTCCCCTCTTCATTTTTTCTTTAAATGACTTGGCTCAGCTATCTGTAGTTTCTGTGTTGTAAATACTACCAGTTCTTTTACATCTCTAAACCTCAGCATCACTGGGTTAAGATTTCTTTTGATTATTCTGAACGAAATCACATCTTCTGTTTATTATTATGTTCATACATTTATATTCCCCTAAGATAAAAACTTATTTGTTCTGCAGAGCCTGCTAATATGCATAAGACACCAAAATGAGGATTAATGAATTGACAAGACTTAGAAAAATCAAAAAATAATTTCTATATCCCAACATTTGCGTTTCTTGTTCTGGTACATGCCTATGAGCATCTCCTGTTACAGAGTCTGCTCTAGCACAACTGTATGAGATGTTTTATAGTAGCAGATACTGAATATGATGTGTTATTCTGCATTGTTGTCTGTGCAGATACAACCTGTGTTGACACATGCCCAGATGGATATTATGCAGATAGTGATGAGGGGCAATGTTCTGCATGTCACAGTGCCTGTGTCACTTGCACCGGAAAACACAGCTCACAGTGCCTTTCCTGCAAACCGGGTTGGTACAGACAAGGAAACACATGTGTAAACCAGTGTCCATCAGGGTAAGGTCCAAAATCGTTTGCTAAGAGCTGCATCACAGAGAGAGCTTTGAGAAATTAGATCACTCTGCAGTATTCTATTTCAGTGTGAAATAGAACTGTGTTTTGTTTCAGGTGAAAATATCTTATGTTGTCTCAGTAGAGAGGTGGTGGAAAACCTCTCCTCACAGTAGAAAACTCTCAGTTGGTGCCCAACTTGGGCTCATTTTGATACGGTGTGGCCATTCTTATACTCCGAAGGTGATCTGAGGCTAATATCTACACAGAACAGTGTGAACCAGAATAAGTATACGAGGTTATCTGTCCATCGCCTTGGGCACAGGAAGCAGTGTAACTTTTCTCAAAAACCTTTGCAGCTTCCACTAAAATTTCAATGAAGTTACTATTTTTTTGCATAGAGTGAATGTTTATAATGGGTGATAATAAAAACAACCATTAAAACACATCTCAACTGAGCACTCATAATTCGAGACAGAAACTTCTCTAATGAATCCATTTAAGTTCAAAATGTGAATTCAGTGTGCTCTAATGACTATATATCAGAAATTCAAATGTAGAAAGTGGACCTATGATTTCTGTTTCAGGTCCATGTAGTTTAAAAGTAGAGTACGATCACACTGGTTGTTAAATTATCATCCCATTAAATTGGAGGTCTACAATGACCACATCTTAGCAAAACCCCAATGTATCCATTCTTCTTTTTCCTTGAGAGCATAGCTTAGGTGAATAGAGTCAAAACAGAGTTAAGCTTTTTTGAGCCCTGCTTATTTATATCCTTCGTGACTGAATTCACTCTAGATTTTAGAAAGTATTGCTTTGTACACCTTCAGTTTACAAAGTCTTGCTCTATAGCTGAACTCCAATAGCCGAGGAAAATTAAAAGGAAATTAATTCTGTTTTTACTGAGATTGCAAGTAATTACTGTGTTCACGTTAATATAATTTTTATCCATTGATGTAATCACAGTAAAATCTAAGAATTAAATATGTTTTGGTTTTCCTGTCACTGCTGGGCTTTATGCAAAGCTATTGACTATCTAATCTGTTTCAGGTATTTTGCACAAAATTCTACTGGATTATGTGAGAGATGCCACAAGAGTTGCAAGGAGTGTATGGGGCCTCAACCCACAGATTGTCTTTTATGTGATACATATTTCTACCTGTTGCACTCCAAGAATGAATGTCTTAGCTCTTGTCCTCAGTACTACTACGAAAACAAGGACGACAATGCCTGTGAAAGATGCCACCCTTCCTGTCTAACTTGTGAAGGTAAAAGCATATGCTCTGCTTTGAGCAAAAAAAGGGTTACCAAAATACCTGTAATCTCTGCTCCAAGATTTGGAAACACTTCACGAAGATACATTACACGTACAGTGCTACAAACCTGGCAATGACCTAAGTAGCTACAGTGGGTGCTGCCACCTTACTTTTACAGTATTGAAC
>VZRE01007153.1:868-12325 GCA_013396775.1 Cephalopterus ornatus
GAGTTTAACCTCACTAGCTGTTGGGTCTGCGGAGGACCCCTAATGACTGAGGAGTGGCCCTGGAAGGGAACTGCCCTAAGTGCCAAAGAAATACTTACATGGAATTACACCTTTACCAACAGCAAAATCAGTCGACCAGAAGGATGGGTCCTGAGCTTTACAACTATTGGGAAAGATTGCTTGCAAAGAATAGGGGCCTCTTTTTCACGACCAGTTGGGGGTACTCCCTGTAAAAGAATTTTAAGTACAAACTTAGTATCTGGTAAATATATTCCCCGAGCTCCCATGGCTTATTGGATAGGCAAAAATACTTCTGACTGTGAACAGATAGAAAATGGGAAATTGTACAAATGTAAAGGAACAGAAGTAAATCCTTTCTCAGGGATAAAGGAAATTTCAAAATTCTGAGAGATTATAGATCATATCTCCAAAGAACTTCGGAAGGCACCAGATGGGCTTTTCTGGATATGCGGGCAAAGAGCTTATACTCTTCTCCCAGGAAAATGGATTGGCTGCTGTACCCTGGGGTTAATACAACCGGGGTTTTTCCTGTGACCCTTAGAGGAGGGGAATGAGCTGGGAGTTGCACTATATGGAGACTTAAAACAAGAAAAGAGGACAATTGAAGAAGCTCAAAGATAGGGGGAAAATGATTGGTCTCCTCAAAGAATTATAGAAACCACATGGGCACATAATGGGAACTGGGGTTATCAAACTCCTATTTATATGCTCAGCAGAACAACACGATTGCAAGTGGTAATCGAGATAATTACTAGTCAAACTGTACAGGACTTAGAGATACGGACCCACCAGCAAACCCAGAGCAGGGTAGCCATATACCAGAACTGGCTGGCACTAGACTACCTCTTGGCAGAGGAAGGGGGGATGTGGGGTAAATTTAATACCTCAAACTGCTGCCTGCAAATCGATGATAATGGAAAAACCATAGCAAAAATAGCAACCAATATCCAGAAAATAGCCCATAAACTCGCATTTGAGGGGTGGTGGACTAATTTATTTGGGACAATGTGGTGGAAGCAGTTGGGTGGGCTTCTTTTGTGCACCTTCGCTGGACCGTTATTCCTGCCTTGTTTAATTCCCTGTTTTATAAAATTAATCCTTAGTGTAATTCAAAGAATGCATCTGACCATCGTACTGATACGCTTGAAAGACGTTACAGCCAGAAGCCTTGAGATGCAAAGGATCATGGTCCTACGCCCCAACTCAGAGCAAATAAAGAATAAGACCAGAGCATTGAAGGTGCTAGCTGAACGGGAATGATCTCGGAAGGACAATGAAAGCATCTAATGTTTAGCTTGTAATAAAACCATAAAGAAAAGAAAAAGGGGGGAATTGTGGGGAATAAATTGTGGGTGGTTTTATTACAAGCAAGAGTTTCCATGATTGCCTCATGTTGGATACCAAGAGGCCATTTTTGTTTGGGACTTGCTCTTCTGTCTTTTCCGGGGTTTTTTGAGTGTGTGTGTGCCTGTGTGTGTGTCTGTGTTCTTCTCTCTGCCTATGGCTAGGTTCCTAGTGGGTGATCATTATAGTTCAAAAACTGGGCCAACAGCTCTACGAAGAAAGAAAAAGAAGAAATATTTGTTTATTGTTGTTTGTTTATTTCACCTGCATCTTAAAACCACATTGGAACACACTTCTCCTCTGATAATTTAAGTAGTAAAGAGGTTGTATCAGGTACACAAACTCGTGAGTTGGTGAGCAAGTTGCTGTCACATGGATTTGTACTATTGGAACTCACATTCTCCAATTACCTGCTGCAGGGGGGCACAGTGCTATTCAAAAAAGACATCACTCCCAAGTCAAGCATGGAGAATACCAATTTTGAAGCACTGAGAGACTTTGTGTTGAATTACAGTGTAAATCCAGATAGGAACACTCCTGTGAGTGCTTACTTACCCCTAATAAAGTAATTGTGGCTGTGACTGATAAATTGATGAATTCTGCTCATAAAACTGAAACAGCTTTTGCTAAGTATGTGCATTTCAGGCATCTCATCATCCTATGTACCATCCAGAGTGTTATGACCTGCAGCAAAGGCAAGCTGTACACCACTGCCCAGCCAAAGTGCTTGACTTGCATGAAGCCAGGAAAACTGAAAAGAAGGAAAATAATTCTCATTCTACTGGAACAAGACCAGAGGGAAAAGGCAGAAAAAAGGGTCCATTAAAGATGGGTCTGACACGAGGGGGTAGTCCCAGAGAAGCTTAGAGTGGGTTTGGTTGAGGATGCCACATTAAAGACATGCCCATGTATTTTCAGGTAAGGGGGCTTTGCTCCTCTTCATCCCAGGAAGTGTGTACAGGGGCACTACTCAACCAAGGTCTGCAAGGACAGGGACATGCCTAAGAGGTGGAGAAGTTGCCCACACCTGTTGACGTGGAAGTCCTGGACTCTGCACACGATTCAATGTGAATTCGGCAAGAAGTCGATTTTATTAAACACACACTCTACTTAAATACATTTTCTACATACGTGCCATGCGATAGCTCAAACTACAATTGGTTGCATGCAATGTCCATGCACCTAAATAATCCATATGATTTTCTAAGACCTACTGTCCACGAGGCATCAATCTCCACCTCTGACTCCTCCTGTCAGGTTCTTGTTGTTGCAGGTGGCAAGGCTGTTAATCTCCTTGTTTTGCTGCTGCACAAACACGCTGTCCTTGAGTATGCTCTCCCAGCATACTTCCACACGGTAAAGAGTCCGAAGTTGTATGCTTTCTCACAATAATAGTGTCCCAAACAGCATGCTCTCACATGGGAATAAAATCCTGTCAGACAATGTCCAGAATTGCTCACAGTATGTCCATTATATGTCCATTTTCCTCCAGAAACCCTACACACACCAAGCACCTCTCCACCACAGCATGGAAGTCCTGACACCCCCACACTGGCGAAACACAGCCCCAGAGTCATGCTTCCCAGTGTTCATCACCCGTCACAGGCAAGGAGGGCACAGAAGAAGCCTCCCAAGGCTGGCAATGTCACAGAGCACATAATGGTTTTAAACTGAAGCAGAGTCAACTTAGATTAGAAAGAATAAAGTTTTTTATGTTGAGGATGGTGAAACACTGGAACAGGTAGAGATTGTAGGTGCCCCATCCCTGGAAACATTCCAGGTCAGGCTGGACAGGGCTCTGCACAACCTGGTCTCATTTAAGATGTCTCTGCTCATTGCAGGGGTGTTGGGCTAGGTGGTCTTTAAAAGTCCTTTCCAACCCAAACTGTTCCATGATTCTATAATTAAGTCACTTGCTGGGGACACTTCACTTGATAAAAATCATTTCTCTGTGCTATAAGAGTAAAATAGCACTAGGAAGGCATCTCCATCATGAATTATCTGCAAACATCTTCAGTGACACATCCTTTGGTAGTTGGCCGCTTCAGCACAGTCTGCTTTAAACATCCTCTACATGTGCAGCTCAGAGCTGGGCTTCTGCTCTCTGATCAGTGCAATTTCCCAGGCCAGCACACACTGCAAATCCTGAAATCAAACCAATTGCTTGAAACTGGCTTTCTGGGGAATAGTCATGCTTAAATTGGCTTTTTGTGAGTATTCAGCCCAAAGTGCTACCAGCTTTTGCAGGACATGAGTAAAAAATGACTCCTGATATGTTCAAATGAAATTCAGCTTTTGGACCCTTGCAGGAAGAAAGCAGAGACAGCTGAGCCACTTATGAGCACCCTGGCACACTTGAATCCAGCCCCTGGGGTCCAGTGTTGAAGGGAAACTACAGTTCCCTGAAGGGCATCAGATGTAGGACAAAACAGATCTGCGTAACTGCAGCTATGGGAATAACCCTAACAACACAGATCAGTGATGTTGATCCCCATCCACAGGCAGCAAGAACACCACTGACTGATGGGGAAAATAACCATACCCCAGCCCTTTGGCACGTGGAACTGCTAAGATTTTAGCCTCCACAGTTGGGAAGTAGTATATTGTTTACAGCTGCAGCTCCTGGTTACACACACGTTAGACAGTGTGAAGATGGGTAATGCCACGTACATGAAAACAAGAACCTGTCAGGGATATGTTGTGCAGCCTGCTGTGGGAGGTGAGTTTATGATTGAAAACCCTGGATAGCTGGGGCAACAAAATACCCAGGGTTTGGTTTTTTTAATCTGAAGATCCATATCTAATCTTAAATGGAAAAAAGCCTTTTTATCTTCACAGAGGATGGATGCACAGCAAAGGGGTTACAGCGAGAATGAGTTTGGGGCTGAAAAACAGAAAGATGACCTTCTTTACTTACAGCCTTTTTATCTGCACCCATGCTTCCTCTCCTTCTCCAGCCTTGGGGCTTTTCTGATGAGCTCTGCAGGAGCAAAAGCTCGGGTTTGAGTTTTATTGTTGCTGCCCTGTTCTCGCCTGTGGAGGAGATCAAAATCTACATCTCTGGCTTGGGTTTTGGACTTCTCCTTATGGCAAGCTCAAGAGAAGCCACATGGTTCCCTACTTACCAGTGCTGCAGGAGGGATGCACCATGGAGTCACCCATGAAAGTGAGTGGTGCAAAAAGCTGAAGCAGCACCCAGTTGGAAACATTGTAGAGGGACAGAAACCGCAGGGCTGTACATGGGGACATGGGGGATGAGACATTAGCAAGCATTGGCAGAGGAGCAAGAAAAGGTGCAAAAGCGTGGTACAGTCACTCAGCTGTGGGAGGAAAGCCAGAAAAAGCTCAGGGCTGTATGACAAGCCGCAAGAGCAGAACAACCCATGCCTTCATTTGGCTGTGGAAGGTCCCCATGCACACGCACATCCATGACCTGCTATTGGGAGGCTGGATGATACAATTTGCAGTGAAAATGTAATTCCTTAGATGCAGGAAGGAAAAATACACATAATAAATTTGACGGAATGTGGGTTTGAAGGTGCTGACATGAATCACAAATTGCATTAAATTTGTTCAGTAGAAATGGGTAGCTCAGAGTAGTTAAGATGTTTCATTTCACCTTTTCTTTACGAATACGCATCAATTCTTCTCTTTGAATGGAGACTTTTATTTCATATTTTAAAGAATAATAGAAAGAATTTTATGACTTGAAGGTTATATTAACTATTTTAGAATAAGCCAGGTATTGCAAAAAGAGAGAAGTAGAATTTTCTTTCCTTATGGCTGTTAATTTTAGATGTAAACACAGGCACTTTTTCAAACCCAGATATCATACATCCAGGGATACCCTTAGCTGAATGCTGCAGGACTCTCTAGGCCAAACTGAGTCAAGTCAGCAGCCTACATTCAAATGAAAAAAGTTTTTTATTAACAAGAGAAATCGAAGGGGTCCAAGTTATAGTGAGCACTTGAATAAGAGCACTGCTGAAGGAAATATGTCTGTGGTCTCTTCTACGCTGTATGCCCTCATGAACCAGCTGCAAAGTTGAAGCAAGTTGTTTTCTACCAGAAAGGAAAGACGTCCAGCAGTTAAGTCCTCTTTAAACACCACAGTAAGAACAGAAAACCATCCCTCGGGAGATCAGTGGCAGACCTTTCCCAGGGACACGCAAGAAGCCAAAACTGTTCCCCAAAACATAAAGCACTTATTTAATCTCAGCAGTGACCTCAGCACACCAGGTTCCCCACAGCAACATGGATCATAGCCATGAAGGACTCCGTCCTGCAAAAAAACTGTCTGGTTTGTGCTGGTAAGCACTGGTGCATGAAGCCTGCAGAGACAGAGCAGCAATCCCTCAGAAGGATGAATGTTGCATGACAGCCAGAGAAAGAACAAAACCTCTCATTCCCTGTTCATCAGTATGGGTCTAACCAGCTAATGCTGGTTCAGGTAATAATTGAAGGAAGTGGGAAGAACAGCAAAGCCTTCCTGCCTCTTCCTTTCCTTCACGAAGTAAAAAAGTTTATGAATTATGGGTTGTCTGTTTGTAACAAAAATGGCACCCTAGGCTTGTGATCATCTCAATACAACTTTCATTTTAAAATCTAATTAAAGGAAAGTCTTGTGATTGCTAATAATTTATTTGCAATTAAAATATCAAAGTTGTTTTTCATTTCAATGTCTCACTTTAGAACAAAAAGCAATTGCAAACCATCTGACTTCTACTTGAAATCCTTAGAAATAACTCCCCAAAGGCCTGAAAGGAACAATGCTTTCAAACCCATCTCAGCTGATGCCCTGACTACATTCTGTACTGGGGGGAACTGAGAACATCATCATCCAAAGGCTGAATGTTTTTATTAAGATGATAATTAAATAACATGAAATCAGTACTGCACCATGAAAATTCTGGTATTTCCACATCAGCTACAGAGACAATCTTCCCACTGAGAGATACAAGGAAGTACATGGAAGCAGTGAATTTTCCCTTCACTGCTCTGCCAATGCTCCTGGGCTTGCAAAAATCTGCCCTCCGCTACAGCTCCCTTCTCTGGTATGCGGATAACTCAGTGTCAGTTCCACACTTGCATATACCATTATTCAACTTCCCTCCTGACCAAAATGAGAGATACATCTACGTTTTCCCTAAGTCAGTGATTCATGATCACATCTCATCTGCTGGAGTTGCTCAGGAGCGACAGAGAGCCAAAAAGGAGCAGAGAGGGAAAATCAAGAGGTGTGAAGGTTGTGAATTCCTGATGGGTTGTGTTTTCCAGGAGTCTGGATTGAAAAGTAATTTCTCCCCATAAGCTAGAAGCACAGTTGTGCTAAGGAGGATGTGTTCAGGAAGAAAAACCGATGTCAGAGAGCTTGAACTACACTGTAATTTTTCAACAACTTCATCTGATAGCCTCCAGAATCAATCAGAAAAAACATATGAACTCCAGATCTCCTCTGCACAAACCTCTTTAAGATTTCTGCCAACTGTCAGCATGTCTGGCTCATCAAGGAGAAGCAGAAAAACTTCTAAGCAAAGAGATCAAGCAATCCAATTCCCTAAACATTTAACTTCTCTGATTAAACTCTCAAGACTGAGTCTCTGAGGGTTTATTTATCCTGGGGTGAAGCAGACAATTAAACATCCAATCCCAGCAGCCTATTGGGGAGGTGTCACTCCCAGTCAGTCTTGGTAGCCAGGATTTGGAGCTAACAAAAGGAATGAAAGGCCTTTGAAAAGCAAGGCAGAAAATAATAATCAGATGGAGAGGAAGCAGGGAGGATGCAGGTAGGAAACAGCATGCTGGCAACAGCCTGTCCTCTCTACCTGTCTTCACAGGGCTGCAAAAAATGGGGTAGAGTAATACCAGCTCTGCTGTAAGCGGATTGCCAGCCCCCTCAAGCAGTGAGAGGTGTGGCAGGAGATGCCAGTGCTTGGCTTGTCCTGATTTTCACTCCTGCTTTTACCCCCAAAGTAGCCAGGCTTGTGGCACTTGCTGCCACTGTCTCTGTCACTTTGTTAGGCTGCAGCCTTAAACCCTGAACCCCCAGCTCCCAGCACCCCTGAGACTCAGCTGTGCAGCAGAGAGCAGATCTGCATCCCTGGCCAAGGCCTTGCAACACCTGAGAGACACCCATCCTGGTATTACCCTCACACACGCACATGGCTCTGCCCCAAAATATTTGCATGGATGTGTTTTGCGTACATCTTCTATGGATGGCAAGAGGTTGGAGCCAGGCTCTTCTCAGTGATGCTGAGGAATCAAGTGAGAGGCAAGAGGCAGAAATTGGAACTCAGAAGTTCCACGTGAACATGAGGAAGAACATTATTGTGCAAGGGACCAAGCACTGGAACAGATTGCCCAGAGAGGTTGTGGAATCTCCCTCACTGAAATATTCAAGAACTGTCTGGAGACAAGCATGTGTAATTGTTATAGGACGACCCTGCTTGAGCAAGGAGGTTGGACCAAATGACCCACTGTGCCCCCTTCCAACCTGACCTTCTGTCTGCCCTTCTAAGATATGCCTGGGCCCTAGCAGCTCTGGCCAGTCTACCAGAGATCTGTGTGTGCCCCACATCCCTTATGGTGCTGCTGAACTTACATGATCCAAATCATCTGCATGCACAGCAAAAACAGTGTGGCCAAGCCTTGCTTTCCTGTCCTTATAGCCTCTTCAACAGCATCTCCTGACTGGAGGAACTTCCCCAAAACCATACTATCATCCAAGCCAGATCAGAATCAATCCTCACTGCCTCTTATTGGTTCCTCACTATTCAAACCTCCTTAGAGCAAGTTTTCAAAAGCACAAAAGAGGTGATGAATTTGAGCAATGAATTGCACACCCTCATGTGCCCAGAAGATGCTGGTCATTTGTTGAGTGGAAAACTTTGAAATAACAAAACCCTGCAATTAAAAAAAAATACATTCCTGCATCTGTTTATGGAAAATAAATGTCCTATCTTGCCTGAAATTATTATTTTTATTTAAGAGCCTATCTTACAATCATTTTTTAACTCACTGAGAGTTGAGAAAGTTTAAACAGGAAAATAAGGAAAGCATCTCAGTGTTTTATAGTCAGATATTCATTGAAAATTGCCCAGGCATCAGCATCACTGTCTTGGTTTTATAGACAGTGGTTTTATAGGAAGCATGACTTCAGATGGAAGAGAAAATCCCTCCTGCAAAATTACAGTAAATTTCAAATTATGAGACATTCAAAGTGTAGAATAACAGTTTACTGAAGTGGAGAACAGAACAAAACAAAACAACAACCAAACAATAACAGAGAAAATGTCACCCAAAAATCACTCTTTCAATTCTGTGCCGCTGAGGCAGCAACCGCAGACAGTTTCGATGCAGTCACATCCTGGTGGTGGGGTGGCTGCCACATGGAAGCGACAACAATGGTGGCAGGCAGTGGGAAGCCAGCAGAGCCCCCGTGGTGGCTCGTGAAGGTGGGCAGCACCAAGGCAGTGGCAGCCGAGTAAGGGTTCCCCCCAAGGTAGCTGGTCACGGCAGGTGGTGGGAAGCCAGCAGGTCGGAGCAGCTGGTGGTGGTTGGGGACCTCCCGGGTTCCATGGCAGGAGCAAGAGAGAGCAAAGCAGAACTGCTGGGCTCTTTTTCCCTCCCAGTTCTTGCAGGATCCCTGCTCCAGGGATCCTGCCCCAGTTCTCACTGTGTTTTCGCTTCAGCAGCCCCGTCTCCTCTGCCACCCGCCCCTCCCCTCCGTGGCTGATACCTTAGCAGCGGCCAGAGTGCGCCGCCCTGTCAAAGTCTCATGGTGGCATGGAGAAATTCAACAAGAAAAATCTAAACTACAGCAAGCACTACCTAACAAAAATAATCCTAAAATTTCAACTCTACAGGTGTGTTTGTTTCAAGGAAACTTAATATCATTATATTTCAATGTTTCTTTCAAGAACTTCATACATAAACATAGCATTTTGTACACTACCATGGAAGTACATAGGCAGAAAGACACTGATGCTGTATAGCAGAACTAATTTTTCCAAGCAGTAAAATGACCCATGTGTCATAAGGGTCAGATTGTCAGATTGAGAGAGTTAGGAAATGTTCCTCTGCAAAAACTGAAAATTGCTTGTATTATTATGAGGCAATTTATTCTCCAGTTGCCAGAACAAATGAAAGTCACATATTGACAAAACTGCCCCAACAAATAAGAGCTCAGCTCCTGTGTAACCACAGCAGTGAACATTTATACCCACCAGTAGGTCCCAAATGGGTTTAGGATTATTATTTTGAGTAGGGGATGAATGGTTTGGGTTGGAGGAGACTTTAAAAGGCCATCTAGTCCAACCTCCTACAATGATCAGAGACATTTCTAGCTAGGACAGGTTGCTCAGAGCCCCGTCCAGCCTGTCTTCAAATTATTATCAGAATTTTACAGACTAGGGAAACTGAGGCACAGAAAGATGAAGGAACTTGCCCAAAATCACCCAAAAGGCCAGCAGCAGAGCCAGAAAATGAAACTAAGTCTCTTAATATCCAACCCTGGTTTCCGTTTCTGGGACACATTGTTCCCTGGGAAGCAGCTTGTCTCCCTGTTGCCTCCACAAAGGCTCTCTGCCAAGCTGAGAATACCCACAGGACAACCTTGCCAAGGTATAGACCTACAAGTGACCTCATAAAACCTGCAGTGGGCCCGACAGTTCCACCTGCAGCAGATGGAGATTCATGGACCTGCATGCTTGCCTTCTGGGTGAATGAGAAGTAGTTGGACGTTGGTGTCCAGAATTTCATCCTGAAGGTCTCAAACTCTGAACACCCACTAGGACTCTGAGGGAGCAGAAGAACATGGCAGTCACACAACAGTCTGAAGCCTGCAACAGAAAAACCACAGCACCAACATCTTTGAAATATCTTTGAAACATCTTTGAAATGTGGCATTCACAGATAGAGTTGTAGATGGATACAGGCTGCCAGACTTCTGTGGAGTTCTCTGGTGCCACCCCATGCTCCAAGCTCAGCCAGCTTGAGTAGGTTTCTCATGGACCTGCCTGACTGGGTTCTGAATATCTCCAAGGATGGAGACCTCCCAGTTTCTACAGGCAAGCTTGTTGAAGTGGTTGGTCAACCTCATGGGGAAATCCAGTCTCACTGTGTTCCAATCTATGCCAGATCTCTCTCATGTTCTCACCATGCATTGCTGTGAAGAGCCCAGACCCATGCTCCAGGTGACCTCTTTGTAGTACTGGGAATCTGCTCTTAGGTCCTCTTGTACCACCCCTTCTTCAGGCTGAGCCTCACAGGGGAAGTGCTCCAGCCCAACCACCTCTCCTGTGTGCATGGACTGGGGCACCTAGGAGAAGTGCAGAAGACACAATTCTTCCTCTGCACAAAAGAGGTGAGCCAGGATTTGTCCTGCTCCATGAACACTGCTGTGCATGCAATCAATATTCTCCTGACCCATCCACCACCCCACTGTCCCCAGTTACTCTGCAGCAACCAGATTAATGTGGAAAACGTTTCCCTCTAGGATCAGCAATTCATCTTTCCTTGGCAGACCCTTAGCCCCTGCCAAAATGCTTTGTTCAAGCCTGCGGGGCTGGGAATTTAGAGAGATGTTACTTCAGCTCAGTAAATGTGATTTTTGCAACTGCTAGTAAAAAGCCAAAAGCTTTCTATTGCCCTTCCTATTGCCCTGTGCAAGGACTCAGCATGCTAATACAACAGGAAATGCACTAATAATAATAATAATAATAATACCATTTTGTGACATTTGGGTTACTAGGGTTTTATGAAGGACTATAAATAAATACAGTTCAGACAACAGTTTGTGCATCCTTGAAGGAGTGGTGGCAGTCAGTCAGGGAGAAAAAGTGGTACTGCCACCCCTGCTCCACCTCCGCCAAGTTTGTGTAAACATACCCAGAACCTCCTTTTCCATCCCTGACAGCACAATTGCAGGGTCTAAACTTTAGTCTTCTATGGTGGCTTGGAGCATTGCAGTTTGAAAGAGCAAATTCTCACATAAAATACTTGAAATGTCCCTCCAGATAAGGTGTTATCTTAATACACAGATGGCTTCTGCCTTGGAAGCTACTGGTGTCGCAGTCGGGGTTGGTCAAAACA
>VZRE01007154.1:9689-31818 GCA_013396775.1 Cephalopterus ornatus
GGGGGATCCCCTCACCCTTCTCCGCTTCCTGATCCCAGATTGTCCCCCCAATCCCAGGCTCCCCTCCGCGCTTCCTTACGATTATCACCTTAACCTCGGTCTTGCAGCTACGAGGTGACATCCACCAAATATACCCGCGACATCTACAAGGAGCTGCTGATCTCGCTGGTGGCCTCGCTCTTCATGGGCTTCGGAGTCCTGTTCCTGCTGCTCTGGGTCGGGATCTACGTGTGAGCCCCCCGGACGTGCGATTCTGGGAAGCTCTTTTTATATTTCTTTTGTATTTCAGCAAAAAAACCCCGACAATCCCTCCAGTTCCTGGTGTGGTGTGTGACACCTGAATAAAACTGGCTCTGTGACACACCTCCCTCAGGACTCCTGGTTTGTCTTTCAGGTGTTTCTGTTTACCTGGATTTTCCAAACCGCTTGGATGGAATAGTGGGATTGTTTAGGTTGGAAAAGCTCTTTAGGATCACAGAGTCCAACCATTCCCCCAGCACTGCCACCACTATCCCATCTCCCCAAGTGCCACATCCACAGGGATTTTAAATCCCTCCAGAGATGGTCACTCCACCACTGGAGCCTGTTCCAATGCTGGACAATGCCTTCCATGTAGGAATTTACCCTAATATCCTACTTAAAGCTCTTTGGTGCAGCTTGGGGCTGTTTCCTCTCATCCTGTCACTTGTTCCCTGGGGGAAGAAGCTGATCCCACCTGGCTCCAATCTCCTGTCAGGGATTTGTGGACAGCCAGAAGGCCTCCCCTTGAACCTCCTTTTCTCCATATTGGCACAAGATTCAGGTGCCTTGGGATATGCCCGGTGTTTTCCCAGATGATTTCCACGCTGTGTGTGGCCAGAAGAGTTGCAGTGCCACCTTGTGCCCTGGTACAGCCAGTCTATGGAAAATAAATCCTAAAGCTGTTTTTAATCCCTCAGTCTTCCTTGCCATGGCATCCCCTCACCCTTTTTTGGGAATGCTGTGCATGCTCTCATCCTGAACCAGGAGTTTTATGGCTCAGCAGTGAGAGCAAAGAGCTGGATGTACCCTTTATTAATTCCTGAATTAACTGCCTGGTCTATAAACAGGGAGTTGATTTATGGATTTTTAAGGGCAGACTGGAATTTTACCCCAGCTTTCAAACAATTCCAGTTTCAAAACACAAATTCAAGCCCCAGTTTCCCATTTGGAAAGGAAGATTTCCTTTGGTGGATTCCTGGATCCTTCTGGATCTGGCCCTGCCCTCTGACATGTGAGAAATAACAGGTCAGAGGCAGATTTTCCTTCCTTTTTTCCCCCTCCTTTCTTTGCTTTTCCCTTCCTTTCTCCTTTTCTCTTTTTCCTTTTTTTCCTCTTCCTTTTTTCCTTTCTCCTTTTTCCCCACTCCTTTTTCCTTCTTCCTTTTTCTCTTTCCCATCTGTCTTTCTTTTCCCTTTTCTCCTTTTCTTTTCCCTTCCTTTTTCAGGTTCCATTTTCCCTTTTTTTTCGTTCTTCATTTTTCTCCTTTTTCCTAATTTCCCTCCTTCCTTTCTCCTTTTTATCCCCCACAACCCCAACTGGACCCCGTTCTGGCACATCCAGAAACTTCCACTGATTAAAGACAGGGCATTTCCTCCATCCCACTGTTATTCCCTCGGAAGGCAGGAAAGCACCAGGAGCCATCCTTGGATACAAAGCAGTATTTATATATTTTATTCATATGGGCACATTTACCTCCAGCATAAAACAAAGTCTAAATAAGCCAAAGAAAACAAAACGAAACACAAAAAAAAAACCCAAAAAAAAAAAGGAGGGTGAGGGGAATCCAGAGACTCAGCCCCTCAAAATTCAGCAAAATATAAATATAAATCAGGAAGAAAAGAGGGAAACCACGTTTGTTCCCCACAAATAAAAACCAGGAATCAAGAATAACCTGCTACAAATGCAACTCTACAAACTGGCTGGCAAAATACAGTGATTAAAGCTGTGGCAGCAACATTTAAACCAACAAATTAGTGCTTTACTTGGTGGTTTTTTTCCTTAAGTCTTCCAGTGGTGCCATAGTCTCTATTTACAGGCTTTAAGCTCCAACAGCAGGACAGAAGAGGTGGGAATTTGCTTTTGAAACAAATTCCCAAACAGCCCAAGTTTCCACCCTTTGGTCTTCCTTCCTGCCAGGAATGTCTCTGGATAAAGAGGGATTTCCCCAAGCTCAGAATTCCCTCTGTCCCACGCAGGGAAAGGCCTGATTGTGAACTCTCTTGGGACAGGGAAAGGGCAGAGATGTGGGTTTTGAGGAGAAATCCATACAAACAGCTGTTTCCTCGGGCCTAGAAGCAATTCCATGACTTCTTTGAAGCAATTCCATGACTCCTTGATTTTAATTTTATAATTATAACCCCCTTTTCTGCCTCACTGGGCAGCAGCTGATGATTTTTAACATGGAATCCTGGAATGGTTTAGGTGGGAAGGGACCCTAAAGCCCCACCAGTTCCATGGGTAAGGACACCTTCCACTAGCCCAGGTTGCTCCAACCTGGATTTGAACACTTCCAGGGATGGGGCATCCACAGCTCCTCTGGGATAGCTGTGGCACTTAAGACATAAGATCCTATTGACACCAAAAACTCCATCCTGAATCCCTGTCCTCTCTCGATCCCAGGGATTGCTGCCGCCTCTGTGTGGGCAGGGCCGGCCTTGGCACTCCAGGAGTTGCCTCGTCCCGGTTAAGCCACAGTTTTTGAGGCAGCATTTGACAAATATGTGGGAAAACACTGTTCCCTGGGGCCATTCCATGAGGAAAAAGGCACCAGAGATGTTTCCAAGCCCTCAGGCACTTGGTTTGCTGGGAATCCCACCAAATCCCATGGATGAGCATCGTGGGGACACCTGAGAGATCCCAACTCCTCCTGGGCCACCACTGATTGATTCCTTCCCTCAGGAGCGGGGTGGGACGTGCTGGGAAGTCTTGGATGAGGGGGGGATCTGAGGGGGTGATTGCAGGCTCTGGCCCTCCCAACATTCCCTGTTTCCTCTTCCAAGGGACATTTATCCCAGCTCGGCATCACTCACCTGAGGAAGGACGTGCCAGCCTGGGCCACTGATTGCCAAGGGGACAATAAACCTGCCAGGGAATTCACTTTCCAGCTTAAAGCTGGGAAAAACCCCTCAGGGCAGGTGGAGGGAAGAGCACTACATCCAGGTATCTCCCTTCAGGATTTGAGGGAGAAACAGAGAATCCTGCTGAGCACGGAGCCGAAATCCTTGTGTTCAGGTATTCGCAAGCCTTGGAGTGTCTTGTTGTCCCACTAAGCTTCCCAAAATTGGGTTTTCCGACTGCTTGGCTGCTCGGAATTCCCTACTCACCCACTATTTCCTGCTTCCCAGCATTCAGCGGATTTTAATAACAGTGTAATTCAGCGTTTGCTGCTTCCAGGCCTCAACCCCTGACCTGGAAACCACCAACTCCAACAAGGAATTTTAAGCTGCTTTGCCGGGATGAGCTCAGGAGGTGGATGACGAGAAAAAAAACAGACATCCACAGGAACCATCACTTTACCTGGATAAAAACCATCCTGTTTTTCCAGAGCAGCTCCCAAGTGTCCACAGGATCAGTGTGTGCCATTTCCCCTTCACTATTTTCCTTAGGGTAATCCATCTCGGAATAAACTGGAAGTGGCTGAGACTCCAGGAATGCAGATAACTCCTTTTTAGCATGAGGGGCCGGAGCGGGATGGCAAGGGGGAGGCACACAGAGCCGCTTGGCTTTCCCATGTGGCTCAACGGGGACAGAATGAAATTCCCATTTTTTTTTACGGCTTAAAACCCCAAAGAACTCAGTAGTTTAGCAAGTTAAGGACTTGTAACAGTAACATATCCCAAAATACCCCCAACACAAGTGCTCTGGGAGGGCAGGGACAGCTCGGAGCCGCTGCCATTCCCACTTTTTGGGAGACCATCACCCTCTCCCGAGGCAGAGATCCCGCCCTGGCACAGATCCTCATGTTCCCAGGGACTCAGCCTTGCTCTGCAAGGCTCTCCAGGATTTTCCAGCAGTCTCTGTCCTGCACATCTGGGCAGGGGTTGGTGTTGGCTTGAGAGCCGACCAGGCAGCCCCACAGGCTGCTCCCAAATGGATAAAAACAGATCCCACAACACCCAGTGTGGGAGAAACCTGGTCATTTGTCAGTCCTGGGTTGATGCCAAGCGTCCCCACGTGTGGTGTGGCCTCAGCAGCAGCTTTAGTGGGAGTTTTATCCATCCAGGCCTGGATCTGGTGGGATTTAAAAGCACAAAGAGGAGGGGGAATGATGTGGAAGCTGCTCTTTCTCGGGTTGTTCCCAGGGGAACGTGTCCATTGGAAGTCCGGGGGGCTCCAGGGGGTCTGTGAGAAGTGGCCCTGGGCCAACTAGAAGGAACAGCAACTCCAGTGTACGACTTCCAGTATGTCCAGGCACAGCCCTCCTTTCCAAAGGCCAAACCCCTTGGAAAGGGCTCCAGTGTTGAAGCAATTCCAGTGTTGTAAAGAACTGACATGGGACATCTGGGAGCACCAGGAGATCGGCAGAAGGAGCATCCCTTTGGGATGTGGCCTTCAGTCCAGTGTGATGCTTCCAAATCCAGTGTTGGAAGGGGAGGGAGAAGTGATGGAGGACATACAGGTCTCCATGAGGGAAAGGAGAAGGATGTGGGATGGTGGGAATGGGTGTGAGGTCACCCCTGGAGCCACCATGGGGCTGGTGGTGGGTTTTAGGTCCCGTGTGTGCTCAGGGTCACCAGCCACCAGCATTCCAGCTCCGGAGCTGCCGCAGGACATGGGGATGAGGCGGGGCTGGGGAATTCGGGAGGCTCCCCAGTGGCACCAGTCCCCCTCCTGTCTCCAAGCAGAGGGCACTGGTGCTCCCAGGAATCACTCACAGAGCCAGTAAAACTGGAAGTAATAGTCAGTGAAGAGCTGGCCCAGCTGCTCCGGGGAAGTGCCGCAGTTGGCTTGGCCCTGGGAATGGGAAAAGGAGCTTACAGACAGGGGCAGGACGCCAAGGAGAGAATTCTGCCTGGATTACGGGCTGGAAAAATCATCTCCCCGCTACCCACGGTGGTGGTGCCATGTGGCTGCTAAACCTGCCCCAATCCCATATTTCTCTCCTTACACACGGCAAGAGGAAGGAGGAGCAGCTGAAACTCACCGGCTGCGCGACTCGGAAGTGGTAGGAAAACTCCTGGAAAGACATCATCACCAGAGGCCAGCGGTGCGTGGTGTCCTGGGGAAGAAAGGGGAACAGCTGGGATGAGATCACGGATGAGCATAGGCATGTTCTGGGAAGGGAATACATGGCCTTGGGCTCTTGAGTGACCCCATGGAGGTTCCCCAGAGAACAAGTGGGATGAGGAGCGGCTGAGGGAGCTGGGGCAGGCTCATCCTGGGGAAAAGGAGGATCAGGGGGACCTTTTCATTTCCTACAACTCCTTGACAAGAAGGTGGAGCCAGGTGGGGCTGTGCTCTGCTCTCAGGGAACAAGGGACAGGACAAGAGGAAACAGCCTCAACTTGTGCGAGGAGAGGTTCAGAATGGATATCTGGGAAAATTCCTTTACAGAATGGGTTGTCAAGCATTGGAACAGGCTCCAGTGGTGGAGTGGCCATCTCTGGAGGAATTTAAAATCTGTGTGGATGTGGCACTTGGGGACATGATTTGGGGTGGCCTTGGCAGTGCTGGGGAGATGGATGGACTCCATGACCTTGAAGCGCTTGTCCAACCTAAATGATTCCATGTTTGAGCGTGAATTGCCTCTAGAAACTCCTGTGCTGCCCATGGGTGGTGTGTTGGGCTGACTGGGAGCTGTTCCCTTCTCCTTACCTGTGCATCCACGGTATCCACGGAGCTGTTCCTGCTCACAGCATCTTGGCAGGGATCACTGGAGACAAGGCCACAGAGGGAGATGGACACAGCGGAGGAGGAGCTGGGAAGAGAGGACACAATGAGAGCCTGGAAGGGGGAACATCCACTGCCCCTTCCCCACGGAGACACCATGGCCACATCAGTGTCTGGAACTCCCAAAGGATGTTCCTTTGGATCCCTGTCCACTCACTTCATCTCCAAGGTCAGGTTGGTGTCCACGGCCGTCCGCTGGTTCACAGGGATGCGGAAGCTGAAGTTTCCAGTCCTGGAAACATAGAGAGAGGATGAGATGTCACCAGGCCCTGGGAAGGCTGGGATAAGACCCAAAATCTCTGTTGGGCTGAGAATTCACACAGGAAATCTTCCCAAGGATGAGCCCATTGCCAAACACTTGCCCTGAGGGAAGCACTGGGGGCATCAGTTCCAATTCCTGTGGAGTGGTGTGAGCTGCCATGGGGTGATGGCAGAAAACACCCACGGAAATCTTGGAAAAACTCCTAGATTTGCCCATTTCCTTCTTCTCATGGTGCTGCTGCCACCAAGGTGCCACCAGCCAGCCCTTCCTGCTCACCTGCAGGCGTCGGAAGCGGCGCAGTACTGGGAATGGATGGCCAAATTGATCTCCAGGATCCGGATGGATTCCAGCACTGGGCTTGGCCCTGTCAGCGGGAGAACGTGTTTAGGAGCAGCTGGAAACCCCTGAGGGAGGAAGGCTGGGAGGGAAAGGAGATGGGATCCACGTACCATCCGTGCTGGGATGCTCGGTGCGGAGCCACTCGCTCACCGGCTGCCGGAGGCTGCGCTGCTGCCGGGAGTTGCTGCGGGAGAGCGAGAGGTTGGAGATGTACTTGGATTTGCCCTGGATGTGGGAGAAGGGGGAGGAGGGGCTGGCATTGGGGCTGCCGAAGCTCTGAGACCTGTCAGGAGTCTTTGGCCACTTGGAGTAGGAGGAGGATTTCCCAGTGATGCCCCTGGATTTGGCTTTGATGTTTGTCGCTGGAAGGAGGGAGGTCTGGCTTTGGTCTGCAGAAACATGGGAGAGAAGGTTGTGCTGAGAGGCTGGGAGCGGGTGGGAGCACCGGGATCACCCTGTCCCCATGTCACCTCCTGAATTACCCAGGTTGCCCTGGGAAGCTGTGGCTGCCTCATCCCTGGAAATGTTCAAATCCAGGTTTGATGGGCCTTGGAGCAACCTGGTCTAGTGGAAGGTGTCCTGCCCATGGAACGGGACGAGCTTTAAGGTCCCTTCTATCCAAACCATTCCAGGATTCTGTGATTCCATTCTCTCTGTGCCTGAGGGTGCCAGGGATGGAATGAAGAGGGAATGAGGTCACACCTCAAGGTAGGGCTGCTCAGGTGAGCTGAGCCTGGAGGAGCTTCCCATGACTTCGTGCTGAAAAAGTGGGAAGCTCCAAATCCTTTCCAGCCCCAACTTACCCCTGGCAGCAGGATAAGGGATGTCTGAACTGTGCACATGGGCAGAAAAGGACATAAAGGATAAAGATATAAAGGATATGTATATGGTATGAAGGATATATAGAAGATATAAAGGACATAAATAGAAGGATATAAAGCCATTAGAGAGCTTCCAAAGGAGGGGGACATGGATGAGGAAGGATCTAGAGGGAAGGTGTGGGGAGAGGGAGCTGGAATGGTTCACCCTAGAGGAGACCAAGGAGGCCTTCCCACAAGGAGCAGGAGGTGAGATACAAGGATGTCACACAAACCTTGGAGATGTCCCAGAACCTCTGGGAGTCTGAGATGGCCCTCACCTGTCCTGTTGGTGCTGTGAGAGGGGCTGGTCTCCGAGGGGACAACGGAGGAGACACCAGTGGGAACAGCGGAGCAGCACATGGAAAAACACGGAGGGCTGAAACAGGCCAGGACACTGCGACCAGGAGAGCCGAGGGATACTCCAGGTATGTCCTCCAGGACTGCAGGGATACGGGAATAACTCAGGGAATCCAACAGGGGCAGCACCCAGTGTCCCACCACCCATCCCATGAAAGCAGAGCCATCCCAGCACGGTGGGATGGGGGAGGCACCACCCTGCTCATCCTGAATCCCAGCCCATTATCCTGAATCCCAACCCACCACCCACCGTGCTCTGGGGGGCTCCTGCTGCCGGCTCCACCGGATGTGGCCGTGGATCGCACTGTCTGTGTCTTATCAATGTTCTGGCTTGACCTGGAATGCAGGAAGATGCTGAAAACCTGGATTGGGACTATGGTGCCGCTTGTAGGCGTGGAGAGAAGAGGCTGCAGCAAGATAGTGGAAAGAGGGACATGGAGGAACAGGAGACGTGGAGGAGGACAGAGTGGAATGATCTGGGAAAGGGAAGACAGGAGAGAGGCACACAAGCCATGAAGACAACAAGGAGAGCTCAGAAATCCATAGGGAATTGTATGGCAGTTCCACATCTGACAAGGACAATAGGACAATTCCCAGCTGGTTCAGAAGACATCAGCAGTACTCCTGGACCATCCTGGAACAGGGTGGATTTCACTCTCAATAGTGATATCCTGGGTGGGTTTGGGTTCTTGGGACTCAACAGGCTCCAAGCTGTCACATTCCCTAAGGAATGTGCCCCTCATCTCTCCCAGACTGTCTGTTCCTCACCTTGTTCTTTAGAAACACACACAATTCCACTCCCCCCCCCCCAGTTAATCCCATGGAATTCCAGGTGTTTCACTGCAGCTGTCCAAGACCTGAGCTGAGGACACCACAGGCATCTCCTGAGGATAAGGGAGATGGGAAAGGGGGTGACTCTTCCTCCCAGGTCTGCAGTGCTTTTGGGCACCTGTGTCCATGTCTTAACCTGTCCCTGAGTGCCGCTCCAGGTTTCCCAGGGATTAAGGGAGCTTCCCACCCTCGAAGAAATCAAAAACCCACTTTGTCCCCTGCAAGATTCATCTTATTACAGAGATTTCTTTTCCAGGTGAAAGGAAACTCAATGCCGGTCTCCTGGATGGAATGTGGAGCTTCACCTTTATCCCATCAAAATCCAACCCTTATCCCTCATGTCCTTCCACTGCCTCATCCACCTTTTCCATGTGTGGCTCTATCCTGCTTTACTTGCAGGATGTAATTTCCTTATTTAACCTTTAATTGATTTTTCCATCTCCTAATCCTAATTCCCCCTGCCTAACAACAGGGTCCACAATCCTTCCTTCTGGAATCCCATTGAAGTCTCACATCCATTTCTCTGCTTTCAGTTTTGCTTCAGTTTTTTGGTCTCCTGGGATGCAGACGGTAGGAAAAGAGGAATTAAGAGAAGGAATAATGGGATAATGAAATAGTCACATACCGTGGACACAGAGCGACCGGAATTCTGGGACCCCCGTGCCGGAAGAGGGCCAGGAGACAGGCAGTGGGCACAGCAAAGGAGCTACAGGACAGTGAGGGACACAGGGAGGGAGAAGAGGAAAAGTGGTGAGATGCCCAGGAGGACAAGAAATGAAAGAGGATATGGAAGACAAAGTGAAGGAAAAGATGAAAATGGGGAAAATTAAAGACAAAGTGGAAGGAAAACGGGTTGGATGAGGAGATGGAAGCAGGAGAGGAGGGAGAAAAATGGGACAGGGAAAGGAGGGGGAGAAAAAGAGACTCATTATCAGGTCACAGGAGCTCCCAAAGCTGGTCCAGTCCCACTGAACCAGTGGGATGAGGCCGGAGGCATCCAAGGAACATCCAAGCCTGGCCACGAGTGGATTTGTGAGCAGCCAAAGGGGGTATTCCCTTTTCCTTCTCTATTCCTCACTTCTCACACCAGATATTCCTCAATTCTTGCTCCAGATAACTCAACCGACACCAGAGTGGGATGCATGGATGTCAGGTTGGATGTGCCCCTCTGGAATTGTGCTCAACAACGCCACGGCAGCTGGTTTTTGTGCTTCAGCCTCTCCCAGGTCCCCTCATCCCTTCCCAGCGGTTCCCAAAAATACCCACCCGTCGATATCCACGAGCTCCTCCTCACTGCGCAGGCTCAGCACATAGAGTGTGGACATGGACACAACACTGGGAAAGAGAGAGGGAAAAGCTGAGGAGGGACATGGAGCAGGGATATGTCACAGTATCAATCTGCTTCCAAGGGATTCCAGCCCATGAAAGATGGCTGCTCCATCCCTGGAAGTGTCCAAGGCCAGGGGCTGGAGCAACCTGGGATACTGCAAGATGTTGGGGTTGGAACTGGTTGAGCTTTCAGGTCTCTTCCAACCCAAAGCATTCCAGGATTCCACGGAAAAAGCCCCTCACTGCACCCCCAAAGGATGGCACGGCCCAGACGGAGCAGCCAGAGGCAGACAAGGGAGAAGGATCGTCCTAGGTATTGGGAATCACCTGAATGCCATGATGATGACCAGGGCAATGATGGTGCCCTGCAGGAAGCGCTGGCTGATACAGGCCTGTTCCGGGACAACCGACGGAGACTGCAAGGCAAAAACACCTGGATCAGCTCAGGAAGCCCAAGATCAGCTCAGATTCCTCCCACGGACCTCCCCCAGCCCATCCCAAGCTCTCTTCCTGCTCCCTGGAAATCCTGAACTCCCCACAGTTCAGAAGCCATTTAACACCCCCATTAGGCACAGACAAAAGGAGTGTCATGGAATCATTAAGGCTGGAAAAGCCCCCTAGGATCATGGAGTCCAACCACTCCATAGGCACCACTTAACCACGTCCCCAAGTGCCATATCCACACAGATTTTAAATCCCTCCAGGGATAAGGACTCTACCACTGGAGCCTGTGCCAGAGCTGGACAACCCCCCTTTGCATGAAGGAATTTCCCTGGATATCTGACTTCAATCTCCCCTGGTGCAACATGAGGCCGTTTCCTCTCGTCCTGTCACTTGGGAGCAGAGCCCCATCCCACCTGGTTCCACCCTCCTGTCAGGGAATTGTGGAAAGGGGTAAGGGCCCCCTGATCCTCCTTTTCTCCACGATGAGCCTCCCAGCTCCTCCCAGCTGGCACCGCTCCTTTGGGATCCACCCCTCACCTTGGTGGCCACTTTGTGGGGTCTCTTTTTGTGGGGAACACTTCCTGCCCGGCTGAACTGGCTCCCTGTTTGGCTGCAAGGAAAAAGGAGCAATGGAGCTGAGCTGGGCAGGGGTTGCTCTCCAAGCCATTCCCAGGGAAAAATAGGATTTTCCAGTAGGGAACAAAGCCTCTGTGTGGCATGACAGTCACAAACCCTTTGGGGGCTTGGCCCAGAGAGTCCCAGTTCTGCTCCCAAACCTCCATAAGCAGAGTCAGGATGGAGATTTTAGAAGCATAGGAAACTCTTTGCCATAAGAAAATGGTAGACAATTGGAATTGGAGACAATTCCATCAGGGATGTTTCTGGGAATGTCAAACCTCCCCAGCTTCAGCTCCTTAAACCCCAAGTGATACCAGCCAACATCCCACCACCCTCCCCATCTCCCACTTCCTGATCCAAGCTGCCACTGGGAATTCCCCAGGATGCAAGGGGACATTCCTTGGCTCCGGCTGTACCTGAAGGCTCCGGAGCTCACAGTGGACTTCATGCTGTCCAGTCTCTTGAGCTTGGCCAGCTTGTGGCTCCACCTTTCCAGCTCATCGATCCGCGTCTCCAGGTTGTCCGTCAGCTTGCACAGCTCCTTCACGGCTCCCACATTCTCCATGAAGATCCGCTCCTGCCAGGGAATCCGGATGAGTGGCCTGGCAGCTGGAGGAACACTTGGATCTGGCCACCCTGACTGCTCTCCCATGCCATGTCCCATGGGAAAGGCCATGGGAGTCATCCAGCATGGACCTTCTGGATCTCTCCAGCCCTCCAGGTGTGACACGAGAGACTGTCCCCATCCCTGTGGGGCATGGGAGGTGATTCCCAGAGCAGCAGACAGGTTGGGGAAGGTCAGGAGACCAGGTGCTCCGGGTTATCTTGACATAAGCACCTTATCTTATCCAGAAAGCGGAAATTAGGACCAGGAGACTCCCTGCAGGAAGCTGCCAACAGGGAGCCCTTCCCAGGGGAGATGCTGCCAAGTTTCCCTCCCTGCTCAGGTCCAACATCCACCCAGGGCTGCTCCTGACTTCTGGAATTGCAGCTAGGCCTGAAACTCATCTAGGTGGTGCCAGAAGCATTTCCCAGGCACCACATTCCATACCCAGCTCCTGGAGCTGGGTTCACCAGCCTCCCGGCTGCCACCAACCTTGTTCACGACCAGGAAGTTCTCCAGGGTCTTCCCATTGGAAAAGACCAGGTCCCCGGTGTCCTTCACAGCTTCCGGGAGGATTTCCTTCACTTCCTGAGCAATGACACCTTGAGGACATGTGGAGAGAGCATGGCGGGGGGGTCAAGGTGGGATGGGAAGGGCCCATCCCACCTAACTATCCCCAAATTCCATGGACAGGGATCATCAACCTGCTGTAGGATCTACCTGTACTCCCAAGGAGAGGGGGATACCTGGAGAAACCTTTTCCCTGTGGGAAGTGCCACCTTCTTTCCCACTCACTAAAGAGGGAATTTTATCAGATTCCTTAATTCCAGAGGTGAGAACCCCCCTCTTGCCCACTTCACACCTGAGGCAGAACTGGACATGGCCCCTATGAAAGGCAGGGAATTCCTGTGGGACATTCCTGCCTCAGAAGTGTGTTCCCGTGGGACATTCCTGCCTCAGAGGTGTATTCCCACGGGACATTCCTGCCTCAGAGGCATATTCCCGTGGGATATACCTGTCTCAGAGGTGTTGTCCATCCCCACTGTGGCCGCAAACTCCGGCTTGTAGTTGTAGTGCACCAGTCGCATCCGGGAGATCCGCTTCAGCTGCTCCGTGGTGTCCACCTGGGAACCAAACAGGCACAGGGAACTCCTAAAGGGAGTGTTGCTTCTTAAATCCCCATGAGTCCAACCAGGAAAACCCACTGTGGCTTGTGGATTTCCTGTGGGAGACCGGAACCTTGCTCGGAGCAGCTGCCGGGACAAACAGCACCAGCACTGGGATTAATCTCCAGTTCTGGTTGCCAGATAAATTCCTGGGATAGGGAAGCCAGGAAGAGAGTGAGTCTCATTGCAGAAACAGACACAGAGTGGAGGCAGTTCCCAAAAATATGTGACGTGAATGTATCCAGCTTTTCTGGACGGGCAAATCCAGCTGACAGGAATTCAGAGCAGAGCCCTCTGGCAAGGCCCAGGATGGTGCCTGCCATAGCCACCCTTTTCCATGTATTTCCCAACCGCTTTCCACCTTTTTTCCAGCTGTTTTCTGACTGTGTTTGCCACCACTGGAAGAGTGAATATTCCTCAGGACGTGGTGGACAGGCTGTGTCTGGGACAGAGGGAATTCTAAGGCACTTCCCATCTGATGGAATATCCTGAGCTGCACAGGGCCAACTCCTGCAGGCCTAGAGCTGGGCTCCCACAGGAGCTCAGGTTATCCATAAGGATTCTGTGGAAACCAGCAGCTGAAACAGGCTCAGGACGACATTCCCACTTTCCCGTGGTGCCCCTTCACCCCAAACCCCGCCTATTTTCCAAGGTCTCACCTCCTGGATGTCCTCCTTCACCCGGACGTCCGAAGGGTGCATCAGGGAGCCCATGACCTTCACGTTCCCATGGACCACCAGGGCCTCATCCGGGCGGTCCGTGTTGATCCCGACACGGCCATGGTGGAACACAGTGTCCGGGAGCTGTGCCCGCTGCCACAGCACGTCACTGTCACTCTCAAACTGGCCTGGGTTGGAAGCCTGTGGAAAAACAGGAAAGCAGGGGCTGAAAAAGCAGGGAAAGGACCACTGGGAAGCAGAGATCTTGGGGGTGTTCGCCTGAGAAGCGGGAGGGGGTTTTTGGGATGAGCAGTGTGTGAGATCCAGGTGCTCCCTCCAGCCTGCAGCACATGGAATTACAGTGCCAGCCCCACGGGAGGGCCAGCAGGGAATGGGATAGGCGGGAGGACAGAGCCAGGAGAGGACAAGGAGGGCCATGGAGGTGCCACACAGAGCTTTGCACAGCACAAGGCAGAGTGGTAGGGCAGGGATCCACTGCGAATGGATCTGGGAATGGATCCCAGTGCATCCTGGCAGCCTTGGCATTCACCCGCTGGCCCTGCCTGAGCCCCCCTTTGCAGGAACCAAGGCTATTCCTGCTCCTCTCCCTAATGGAATGCCTTTGCTTCCTAGAGCTGTTATCCCAGAGCTGTCCCAGGACAGCAGGTGACCAAGTGATGTGGATGATGCTCCTGCCTCCCAAATCCTGCAGGGTTCTGTGATCTACATGCAGGTTGACCTGGGCTGCCTGCAATTCCCTGCTGGGAATCCTGGAGGTTGCATAATCCGTCATGGACTTCTTGTCTGCAGATCCTGAGGTCCCTATTTGGGTTTTATTCCCTGCCTTCATGTCTCAGAGCTAAGTGCTCCAGCAAAACCCTGGGAAAGCCTGGGAATGGTGCCTGTTCCTGCCCCTCTTCCTTAGGACATGCAAGAGGTGGGAAGGTACCCCATTTTCCTGCACCTGGTATGCTTGTCCCTGCTGCAGAGTCCCAGCTGCACTCTTCCCTAATTCCCAGCAGTCTACTGGACACTGCTCCAACCTTGGAATCTGCAACAGGTTCCCTGAGGAACCAGGTGTGGAAAGGCCAGAGCCAGAACCCAGGTGTGGAATGGGAATGCTACAAACAGTGCAGGAGAGGAGTTTGGAGAAGGGGGCAAAAGTGGGAAAAATCAAGGCTGGAACAGCCCTCTAAAATCACCAAGTCCAACCATCCCATGTTCACCACCAAACCACCGCCCCAAGTGCCACATCCACAGGTTTTGGAAGGTGGAAGATGGGAGATGGTCCAGCAGAGGACTGTGGGGCAGTGGAGGGAGGAGGTGGGGATTTACCCGGACGATGATCCGCTCGGAAATGTGGGCAGCCAGTGTGTAGTTCTGGTTCTGGGCATGTGCCTGCAGGGCCACCACCAGCATGAAGTACCTGGGAAGGGAGAAAAGTCAGGGAAACATGCTGGGAAGTGCTGGATCTCCATCCCCTTTGGAACACCGTGGTAGGCTCAGAACACCTCCTTCCCTTGTGCTCCTCACAGAGAGGGCAGACCCTTCTTGTGCCCAAGGATGGCCAATCCAGGCCTTGTCCCCCGTGTCCTCCTCCCCATGGACACGCTTCCCAGGCCAGGAAGAGGCAGATCCACAGAATGCTCAGGATATTCTGGAGCCCTCACCTCTGGTCTGGGTTGGGTTTGCCCTTTTTCCGCATGTTGTTGGCTGTGGTCTCGCTGAAGTGCAGCCGCCCCACGGTGACCTTGGTGACCTGTTCCGGGGGCAGGTTGACCCTGGAAGGGAAGGAAAACAGAGGACTGAGGACGGTGCCTATCTGGGAATGCTGCCTATTTATGCCTGCTCCTCTGCCTAAGGGCGTGCAAAAAGCAGGAAGGTACCCGGTTTTCCTACACCTTACAGAGCCCTGGTTCCCAACGTTCCCTCAGTCTGCTGGATCATTCCCAACAGTCTGCTAGACGCTGGCCCAACCTTGGGATCTGCAACAGGTTCCCACATGCCCTGAGGGTGCTCTGAGGAACGAGGTGTGGAAAGGCCGGAGCCAGAACCTGGAGAGGGGGGTTTTTTGGGAATGGCCATCTCCCGGCCTGCTCCAGCACAGTAGGTCTGTGGGCTGGGCACAGAGCTGGGAACGTGAAGATGGGAAAACAGGGGAGAACTGGAGAGTATGGCAACCACCCAGCGGAATGTGAGACTCTAAGTCTGCTCCTTTCTCCACCTTCTCGTGCTGTTATTCCCTGGAAACACGGGATGCTGGTTCCCACACAGACACACTCACGTGACAGGGTTGAAGGGTCGTTTGCTGCGATCCGACTGCGACTGCTCAATGTTGATGGATTGGTTCAAGGCCTCGAGCTGGAGACAAGGATTTGGGAATGTGACACAGGGCACAGAGACCTTCCCATTCCCACCTCCTCCTTCCCAGCTCTCTGCCCCCCTTCCCATGACTTGGTACAACCCAGAGTGTGGGCGCTGTCCAAACATGGAAATGGCCCTTGGAAGGATCTTCCCAAAGTTTCCATATACCTCTGGAATCAAAAGTGAGAGAGAGCCAGCCCTGAAACACCCAGGCAGTGACTGAGCCCATCTTGGGACCTGTATTCCAATGGCTCAGGGGATGTTTAGATTGGATATTAGGGAAAATTCCTTCAAGGAAAGGGTGGTCACTGGAGCAGGCTCAGGTGGTAGAGTCCCCATTCCTGGAGGCATTCAAAATCCACATGGATGTGGCACCTGGGGACATGGTTTGGGGTGGCCTTGGCAGTGCTGGGGGAATAGTTGGACTCAATGATCCTAAAGGGCTTTTCCAGCCTCAGTGATTCCATGGCTCCACACATTTCCCTACAAGGTAGCACATGAGGCTGCATTCCAAGCCCTCCCTTTGGCCAGCTCCTCACCCTCAGCTCCCGCTCACCTTCACTCCATGCAACTTCAGGTAGAAGCATTCCAAGGGTTTCAGGCCCTCGGGGGTCTTCACGTACTTGGGATCTCCCAGCATTCCAATGTACACCGTGACCTGGAAGTGGTTCTTCTTCTGGCACACGAAGGCGTCATCCCCCACAGAGAAGTTGAATCCCTTGTCGGCATCCACACGGTACGTGAGCATTGGGCTGGGAAATGGGAGCAGCAGTGAGGCCAGGAGGGGATCTAAAGGTTTCCCAGGGAAACCTGTGGATATCCCATCCCTGGAAGTGTTCCCGGCCAGGTTGGACAGGGCTTGGAGCATCCTGAGCCATGGATTGGCACTGGATAATCCCTAAGGTCCCTTCCAACCCAAACCATCCTACAGTTCTTCCACTAGGAAGGAACATGGAGATCCCAAGCTCCACAGCCTTCCCAGAGCCTGGAGAATCCCTTTAATGCTGGGAGAAGCAGTTCAGGCTGACCTGGGGGTGTGTCCCACATCCCCTGGCATTCCCAATGTCTCCTGTGCCAGCCCTGCTACCAGGATGTGCCTGTGTCCCAGATTCCTGCAGAAACCACCACCACCTGCTCCGGCAGCTGCAGAGAAGCTTCCAGCTCCCAGATCCAGAGAGGGAGGAGGAGGAGGAGGAGGAGGAGGGGTCCCGGCTGCTCCATGGACACACACCAGCTGGAAAGGTTTAATCTACATCTCCCTAATGGGTTGGTTTCCATGGGAATGAGGGAAATATGTGGCCTTTTCCTCACCATCCAAAAATCCCAGACCTGAGCTGGTGGGCCCTCGGAAGGGGCGAAGGAGCTGCCTCTCATCCCACAGAACACCCACACCCCATTGTTTTGAATTAGAGAATTAGGGATGAGGTAAAAGGGGTAGGTCGGCCCAGCCTCGGATATGAGACTTAAAAATTAAGGAGCACTTTTCCCTAAAAAACAAATCACTCCTGACTTCTACCCCTAGACTGCTCCAGATTCTGCCCGGAGCAACGGGAGGGGAGGTGGACAGACTGACAGTAAGGAATGCAGCACACTCTGGGAAGCAGAAAATAGGGATTCTGTCCTGGTATTCCTTCCGTTTTTCTGGAATAAGGCCATTCTTCCCCCCCAGAACACCTGAGGGGATAATGGGGATGAGACCTGAGGGTGATTCCAGGCTGCCAGGAGTAATCCTGGGATGGCCATGACTAAGTGCTCCCTCCTTACACCCCAGGGACCTGGGAATGCCGTGCTTTGCTCCGGACACAAACCAGGCGGTGGAAGCAGAGCTTTGCCTTAGCCCAGAGGCACGAAAGGAATTCCTCGGCCTCCTCCCGGCTTCTCTATCTGGATATTCCTCACTGGAGCTGGCCTGAGCACCCTCTGTGCTCATCCCATTCCTGGCTGATTTCCTGGCTCCTGAGTGTTCACCGCTGTTCCCACGGTTTTTTAACAGGCAAAGCCAAGGAGAGCAAGGGTCTGTCCCAACTTCCAAGCTACGGATGCTTCCCAAACTTCCAAACCGATGGCTGCTAAACATGTGCTGACAGAGGAGAGACAGGCAGGCTCCTCCCCCTCCACCTCCTGGAAATTCCTGGTCTTCCACAATCCCCTTCCAGAGGCTCCTATTCACTGACTTCCCCATTTTCCCGAGGGCTGTGGCTGGTGCATTCCCCAAATCCCTGTGCAGGGGCTGCTTTCCAGAGGGATCTCCATCACTTCTGGCTGAGCCGAGGAGCTGCTCTCAGGGCAGTGTATTCCTGGCTCTCTGGATGGGGATGGGGTGGTAGGAGAAGGAAAAGGAGGAGATCCCAAGGGAGAAGCAGTTCCTGGGATTAGGGATGACACCAGCCACTGACAAATCCATGTCCTGGGAGAAGCCAAAGCCTTTTCCAGGGAGAGCACAGGGGCCAGAGGGCAAAATGTCAGGAATAAAAGGTCTGGGGTCAAATGGGAAGAGAACAGCACGTTCCCGGTCTCCCAGTTGGGAATTCCAAGGCCTTGGGCCTCAGCATATAGATGTTTCCATGGAGGGGTGAACTATTCCCAGCTGCCTTCCCTCAAGCTGTAACAAACCTGGGAGAGGGAGGAGGGAGCTGGAATTTATCGGAGCCCGCTGTCAGGGAGATGAATGACTCCTTCTCCCAGGAGTGAATTAGGGAATCGCCCAGTTCCAGGCCTCCTTGGCACTGCTGCTGGAAAGCAGCTCATCCCCGGGAAGGTTCAGTGAATCCAAACCCACAAAAATCAGTGCAAAGGGCCAAAGAAAATTATGTATTATCCATAAAATTAATCCAGGGATTTGTGGCTCCTTCAAGATTCCTTGGCAAAGCCTGAGACACGAGCCCGGCATGGAACTAATCCCCATCCCATCCCCCAGTGGAACCTCATTTTTTTATGTGCAAAAGAATGTGGAATTACATTTAACTCTATTTTTTGCCCCTTGGAATCGCTACTGAGAATCTGGTAAAAACCTGGATAGTTTCCCACATCCTTCATCTCCTTCCTGAACTCTTTTCTTGGGATCAAGAAGAGGGAAAATCAGATAATTTGGATGATTCACATTCCTGGGCTATGAAAAGCACCTGGATCCCTGGGAACTCAAACAGCACGTGGAGACTGGGGAATAACTTCCAGGAGAACCTGGAGCAGGAACAGCTGATCCTGGCTTTATGATCTCCAAGGAAAACTAAATTGGGGGAATAATTACGGATCTGAAAGAGATCTTCCTACTGCTGAGGACACCCAAAAGCAGAAAGGAAGGAGACGGTTCCTACCTGCTAAATTTGTATTCACCAACCTAAAAAATCCCATTATAGGAGGAAAGGAAGAGGGAATTTTTGGTGCTTCTCATGGAGTATTGCAGAAAAGTGCTGTTCCAGCAGAATAAGGGACATTCCACATAAAAAGAGACGTAGATCCAGCTCTCCTGGAGCCACCTGGCTCATCATGGAGAAGGAAAACTGGACCTAAAAACGAATCAATCAACCTTTACCCCTTAATTCTGCACCAATCCAGTGCCACAACAAAGCCCACGTGGCTCCCTCAAATTCCATAGAGTCACTCCAAAGGAATTTATTCCTTACACAACGGGATGGTGGACCTCAAAGCCCCAGGAGTGGGGTTTGCTGTGGCTTTCACCCTAAATCCCAAAAGCAGGGATTAGGGAATGGATCCCAAGATCCAAAGAGCAGGGCTGGGGCTGTAGCAGTTTTCCAGCAACTTCCCTGTGCCCAGGAAATTCCACCTGTGTGCAAGAAGAATTCCTGGAACTGGGATAGTAACATCTGGAAATCGTCTGGGACAACTGGGACATGTTTGGAATGGGAAATGGATGGATGGGATGGAGGATGGAAGCAGTGAGAGGGCAAAGAGGGGCTGGAAAAAGAAAGGATAAGAGATGACACGTGCAGACCCAGCTCAGAGGAGGTGGGAGCAGAATTCCTGCACATGGAAGCAGGATTTGGGGGATGTGGTGTGGGCAGGATTGGCAGGAGATGCTCAGCTTCCCACACCCCACCATCCGCAGGGTGGAGAGCACGGATAGGGCTCCAGGACGGCTTTGGAGCTGCTTAGAAGTTCCCAGGAGCAGCTGATATTCCACCTAAAGGTGGGAGACACTTCCTTTAGGGAAATCAGAAGGAATCATCTTCCCAAATTTCCCCTCTCCTGCTAGAGGGGCAGGGAAACAGCCACAGGGTCCAACAGAGAATTCCATGCCCTGCCACCACTGTGAAAGTTGGGACAAGGGCTGGATGAGCAGGAGATGTGTGAGGGAAAGCTGGAATTTACACTCTGTCCCCACACCTGGGATCCTTGGCTCCCATTCCCAGCACCATCCAGGCACGCTGGGATCACAGCCGGGGGCTATCCACAGACACCAGAGCATTCCCTCCTCTGTTCCCCACAGGATCCCAGCAGCCCCTGGCTGTGCAGGAAGAGGAGGGGGAATTGAGAGGGAATGGGGGGGATCCAATTGCTCGGGGAGAGCTTCCTGGAAGCCATCCTGGTGCTTGCCAGCGTTTGGTCACCTCCTAGGAATGCAGGGAGGATCCGGAGTGGTTTTCTCCTCAGCACTCCTCCTTTCCAGTGCTGGTCCACGTGCTGCCTCCACCCTCCTCTCCTCCATTCCCAGCCCACCTTCCCACCACTCTCTGCTCCCCAGCTACCCCGGCGATCATCCCAGCCTTCCTTTTCCAGCCTCTCTGCCACTTCCCACCTTTCCACAGCCACTTCCTTTTCCTCCTTCCTTTCCCCACCAATCCCTCCCACTCCTCCTCCAGCTCCTTTCCATGCTGTGCTGAAGTGACTCTGGATTCTCTCCAGCCATCCATGCTACGTGTTGGCTGGGAATTCCCAATCCTAAATTTAAAATTCTGGAAAGCCTGGGAAGGGGGAAAAGGCGCTGCTGGTCCAAACCATGCTGGATTTGCCAATGAAACCTTCCAAGATCTGAGTGGTGGCTGAAATCCCTTCTGCTAGTCCTTAATCATCCATAAAAAGTGCGGAGGAGCAACTTTCCCAAGGGGAAAGGTACGGAGGGGGAGTACTCCCCCCACAGCACAGCTGAGAGGACCAGGACAAACCCAGGGAGATCCTTATCCCACATTGTGAACGTGATATCCCGAACCCCAGCGGTTTGCCACAGACACATGGAATGTGAATCCCACTTATCCCAGAGGCAGAGGGATTACTCACAGCTCCTTGTAGTTGGCATCATAGAGAGTTGCCCACTTGTTCTGCTGGTGTGGCTGCCACTTGATGGACTGGAAGTTGGGATCCAGGTAGGATCCGTTCAAACTGTCATTATCCTGGATCAGCCCTATGGGGAGGGGGTAAAATTCCTTAAAATCCCACCTTCAATCACTGGAATGAATGTCCCAGCAGGGTGGAAGTCCAAGGGAGCGACTGGCACTGCCTGAAGTTTCCATCCTTACTGCCAGGACAGCAGATCCAGGACTGGAATTCCAGGGGGGCCAAGAGGAGTAGGATCGAGGGGTACCTGGTGAGAGAGCACCTGGCTGGTGCCAGGGAGGAGTCTGGACTCGGTCGGGATTGAGCGGCACCGATCCCATTCCCGGTTCCTGCTTGATCATCCCGTTGAGCATCTGGGCATTGAGGGTGTTGGGGGGGGACTCGGAATGTTTCCGCTTCTTGGCGGGATGCACCGGGAGGCTGCGGAGAGACACGGGAAAGGCTGAGCTGGGAAGCTCCACATCCCACCCCCGGCACAAGCAGGATCCCACACGGAACCCCAAAACATTCCCACAGCACCGTCCCACCTTCTCTCACACTGCCAAGCTCTGGGCCCACATCCGTAATGCCACAGAATCCTGGAATGCTTTGGGTTGGAAGGGACCTTAAGGATCACCCAGTTCCAACCCCCTTCCGTGGGCAGGGACACCTTGCATAGACAGGGTTGCTCCAGACTGGCCTTGGACACTTCCAGGGATGAGGCAGCCACAGCTTCCCTGGGAAATCCGTTCTCAAGGCCTCTCTGCCCTCACAGGGAAGATCTTCCCAACATCCCCTCAAAACCAGCACATGGAATCTCGGAATGATTTGGGTTGGAAGGGACCTTAAAGCCCATCCACTTCCAACTCCTTTCCACGGGCAGGGACTCATTCCATAGATTTGCTCTTGTTTATTCCCACCACCCAACTCCCAGTCACACCCCACACTTCGGACACTGCACAAACCTCCTGCTCCCATTCCCCATTCCCCATTCCCACATTCCCACCATGCCCAGGCCTTACTCTGCTCCATGCTGCTGGAGGAGCTGGTGCAGCATCTGGGATTGCTGGGCGTGGTGGAGCTCGGTTGGCGCCATTCCCGGCCCGATCCCGTAC
>VZRE01007154.1:31947-54774 GCA_013396775.1 Cephalopterus ornatus
TAGGGCTGTCCTGATCCCAGATCCAGCACTGACCCAATTATCTTGGATCTCCAGGTCACAGGGGACTTGGAGCGGCCTGTTCCAGTGGGAGGTGTTCCAGGGGGTTGGAACCAGATGATCCTCAAGGTCCCTCTCAATCCAAGCCATTCCTGGATTAGAGGATTCTGTGACCAAGACACAAACATTCCTGAGATTTGCTGAATCTCCCACAGATGCTCTGCACTGACAGCACATCCCCAGGGATTCCCTTAGGAATTGCCAGGTAGCTTTTGTGTTAGCTTTGGATTTCCCTTCCAAGAGAAAACCCATCAAGCACAGTATTCCCATAGGAAGTGCAAGGAACACAGCGGGGGGGAGGGGGGGGGCAAAGCTCCAAAAGTTGGCAACTCCAAAATCTGTTCCTGGGAATGCGGAGCTGGAGAAAAAGCACCTAAACTTTGCTTAATAAAGCTAGAACCAGGTTGGACGGGGCTTGGGGCAGCCTGGACTAGTGGAAGGTGTCCCTGTCCACAGCAGGGGCTGGAATGGGATGAGCTTTAAGGCCCCTTCCCACCCAAATCATTCCAGGATTCTCTGATCCTGTGGGGACAACAAGAGAGAGGAGACAGGAATGACCTGAACCCACCCAGCACCTCCAGGGAGGATCTATGGGAAAGGACCTGAAATATTTCCATTTAAACCAGGAGGAGACTTTGAGCCCTAAATTTAAATAAATAAAGAGGGACATTCAAATGCGATCCCACATATCTCCTCCCTTTGTACGGAACTGGATACCAAAGCCATGCCTTGGTTAGGGGGGATTTAACTATTTCAGCATCAAGATAAATGGTTGGATGTGGAGGGATGTGCAAATTCATGTCCCTTCTTGCCTGCTCCAGCTCGTCATCACCTCAGCATTCCCATTCCACTTCCTGCCGTGGGCAGGGACACCTTCCACTGGCTCAGGCTGCTCCAAACCCTGTCCAACCTGGCCTTGGACACTCTCAGGGATGGGACAGCCACAGCTTCCCTGGGAAATCTATTCCAGTGCCTCACCACCCTCACAGGGAAGAATTTCTTCCCAGTATTCCATTTATCCTGCACTCTGTCAGTGGGAAGCCATTCCCCGTTGTCCTGGCACTCCAAAGTCCCTCTCCAGCCTCTGTCCCCCTTTTTCCTCACCAGGACAAAGCTTATTTATTTTCCCAGCCTTTCCCTGATGGATGCATCAACCTGCACCTTCCCGTGTTCCCACAGGATACTAGATCCCGGCTGGAATGTGGGACTGACCCCTGGGACACAAGGAAACCAAGGGCAGGGAAGGGACAGCAACTTTCCAGGTGTTAAAAGTGCAAGACAGAGTTTCTCCACACTCCAGTGTGGACAAACTGATGGAAAACACATTCAGGGAGTGACCAAGCCAGGCACAGGCTCTGGGAACGCAGAGAAGGATCTGCTGGATCATTCCAGGCTGCTTCTCTAAGCAGGAAGTCTGGACTTTGGCCTTGGGACACCCAGGCGGGGACTGACTAACGAGGCCAAAGCACCCGATGAGGAATTGGGAAACTCCTCCCATTGGGAAGTCTGGAAAAGTGAAATGAGGATCCTTCCAGGGATTTCTGCTTCCTGCTGACACCTCTCCCTGCCCTTTTCCAGACACAGAGAGCTAGTTTCCTCCTTCCAGGCTCATTCCCGGGCCAGTCTTCCTTCCGGAGCTGCCTTAGGGACAGGCAAGGCTTGGAAAGTGATGTGCTCTCAAATCCAGGGTAAAACCATCTCCAGAAATCCAACCCTTCCCTCGGGAACCTTTGTGGGCACCCTCCGGAGCTTCCTCTCCTTCCCAGACAGAGCTGCCAGCTCTCCCCATGGGGAGCAACCTGGCCTCTTTGTTATATTTAAGGAAGGGCCAGGAGGAATTCCAGGGATTTTTTTTAGCAAGATAAACAGAACTCTTGACCTCTTCCATCAAAAAAAAAAAAAACAACCCAGGAGCAGGCGCTGTTCCTGGTGGGGACTGGGCTGGAGCCTGGGGAAGAGGGTGCTGCTCTGAGGGGGAAGGGTGACCAGGACAACCTTCCCTCCTTCCTTCCCAAGGATTTTTTTCCATGGAAGAAAAGTGAAGGTCACCAGAGGGACCAAACAACGCTCGATGGCTTTCCCTGGAAATGACCCCGGAGGGGATCCCGGCTTCTGGAGGAGGAGACCCTCGGGATGAGCTGGAGGGGAGGGAAGGGCTGGGAGGGAACTTACTGGCAAATGGCGGGTCCATGTCTCCCTCCTGGAGCCCGGCTCCATGTCAGGGCCGCATTCCCACTCCTTTTTCCCGAGGTGCAGGGCAAGACGAGGAGGGTGAGGGCAGGATCCACATCCCACCCTGCCCACGGATCAGCCACACCGCCGAGATCCCCCTGGACCCGCGGAATCCCACCTTGCCTTGTCTCCCGCTCCCTCTCCCACTTTTCCAGAGGCCAGGAGCGGAACAATGGGCGAAAGCTGAGGGATATTTACTAACTGATAATCTCCCCACGTAGAGCAGCCGCCTGTTTTCTCCCGGCTGATAAAGATTCCAGAGCCAACCACTTTCACGGAATAAAGAGGGGGGAGGATGTTGGATTTGGGGTTTGGATTATAAGGTTTTCCTTTCCCTCCCCCTCCTCCTTGTTTTTCAGCACTCACCATTCACCTGCTGAGGGGAATAGGCTTCGGATCCGGAATCCGGGGGAGAGTCCGGCAAAGTGCTGCGGAGCAACGGGAAAAGAGAAGGGAAAGTCATTCCCAGCACAACCAACAGGTCCAGCTGGATCAAAGCACCCTCCAGGATCCCGTTAGGAATCCCAAATAACCCTGGGATTGCCATCACTGCCACTGCTCCCCCAGTGCTTCCCTGAATCTCGGGAACAGAGACCTTTTGTTGAGCTGACAATGAGAATTCCAGATAAAAGAAATCAAGTGGGAATTCATCTGCTTCCCAGGGAAAGGTGTGCTTCCCCATGGGAATGCCAGTGACCAGGTGGGGTGCATGGAGTGTTCTTCCCATCCCTGGAAGTGTTCAAATCCAGGTTGGATAGGGCTCGGAGCCACCTGAAAGGTTTCCCGGCACACGGCAGGGGTTGGAACTGGCTGGTGTTTAAGGTCCCTTCCCACCCAAACAATTCCATGTTTCCATGAAATGGGAGGCTCGAGGGGACCTGGGAAGCCCACAGGATGGATTTTGCCTCCTGGACCAGAGGAGCCCAAGACCCATTAATTGGATTCTCCATGGGAAGTGGCAAAAGCAGTGGCTGGAGAGGGATGAGGCAGGGTCATCCCAAAAAACCTCTCATCATACTTCCCTTGTCCTCCAGCTTCCCTTGGACCACCTTTCCATCAGACCCTTCCTGTGCCTGGCTGCAGCATTTTTTCCCAGTCCTTTTCAGGCTCTTTGCCATATTGGTTGTGAGTTCATCCTGTATTCCCTCAGGATTTATCATGATTTGTGCCTCAGCAAGCCAAATTTTGGCCAATAACAAAAGGGAACAGCACAATTCAGGGAATCCTGGGGGCTGGAAAAGGTGGACTGCAGAATTCCCACAGGGAATTCAGGATATTCCACAGTTCTCCACTGGAAAAAGCCTCATACACTGGGGAAGAGTCATTCTGGAACGCTGCAGGAATGCTGCCTTCCTGACCAGTTCAGCTGCATCCAGAGGTTTTCCTTGCTCAGATGGAAAGGTATGATCCTCACTCATGACATTCTGGAGAATTCCAGGTGCATCCAGAAGAAAGGGACACAACAAGGCTTATGGTTCCCCCTAAGCTCCACATATCCCAGGGGAAAACTCCCTGGCCTGGGAATAAAATAAAGGCAGAGTATTTTGGCGTTCTGGAAGGTCTTTCCGAGTTCATCCATAGGCTGAGTGTGCTGGAGGCTCCCAAATTTGGGAATCCCCAGGCTGTGCTTGCTGGCAACACTAGAGGGCACAAGGCAGAGGGAGAAGAGCCAGTCCTGGGGCCATCCCAGCCTCCCTGTCCCTCACATCCATTATTTCCATGGGACAAGGCTCAGGGATTGGCTGTTGGTGGCCACCACCACCTCAGGGTCCGGGCTGGACTCCTCCGGGAGCGACTATTCCCTTCCTGCTCATGGATACTCTGCCGCACACTTGGATTTCACCTGCCCGGCTTCAGATCATCTTCCACTTCCCTATTCCTGGTGGGAGCAGGAGGAGACCAGGCACATCCTGCTCTCCTGGGGTTGTCCCCTTCCATCCCAGAGAGCTGGAACCGCTTCTTTTCTCCTCTTGGGAATAACCATCCAGTTGAATCCATCAGCAATCCTGAAACCCACCCATCCTCCTCCTCTCCAGGTCTGCGTCCTGAGCTCGTCAAAAGACATCCAGCTCAGATTCACCTTTTCCATCTCTGGAACAGAGCATCTACTGCATCAGGCCACCAGAAGAACACGTCCCTGCCCGATGGAGTAAGCTATCCGCTGGGATAGTCACAGGAATATCCTGGAGGTTCAATTTTCATCCCAGAGACCGAATTTTGTCCTGTTCAAGTTCACTCCGAGTCTCTTCCTCCTTAAGAAGTCCTACAGAGTTCTCCCACTTTCCCCCTGGAGATACCCAGCACAGGTATCCCAGTCTCCCCAAGCTCTACAACATGAAGGATATTCCCCAAAAACCTTTTGGGAAGCTCCAGGACTTCCATTTATCCCAAACCACCTTTCCACAAGGCAAGAGCTCAACACGGAGCGACGCTGCCACCAGACACGGCCCCGTGGGCCCCTCCGGGTGCCACCAGCCCAGAGCCGCCCCAATCCCGTATCCCACCGGGCCGTTCCCGCTTACCCAGGTGCATAGGGAGCCTTGGGCTCCGTTTTGATGGGAGGGCCCACGCTGCTCAGGCAGTGCCCACCCAGGAAGCCCTTGGGCACCACCATCCCATTGTTGTTGTTGCAGTTGAGGTGAGCTCCGTAGCTGGATCCGCACGGATTGGCCAGGAGAGGACCATGCCGGATCGGGAGCTGGCTGCTGGTGGGGGGAAGGTGGAGGGGAGCGCTGGAAGAGGGATTGGGAGCACTGGCGATGGAGCTGGAGGGAGTGACACTGGTGGAGCTGGAGGGCTGGGAGTGTGCGTAGCCGGAGGGAGCGGGAATGTCAGGGAAGCAGCTGAGGGAGAGAATGGGAAAAGCTCAGCCAAGGATACTTCGTGCCCATCCCTCCCCTCCCAAAATGTGGGATCAGAGTTGTTCAGGTGCTCTGGGATACTTGGGAAACAGCCAAACAATTGGCACCGTGGCGGCACCAGGAGCGAACTGGGGCAGGTCAGTGGGACTGAGGGAAGAGGCCAAAATCCACCTGGGAAGCTTTAAAATTCCCAGGAATCCAACACTGAGGAATGTGAAGCCAGTGGGACCTGCCCACCACGCGCTCTAGCTTTCAGGGAAGCTGTGCCAAAAATCCCACTCCCACCCTGCTCACGGGTGCTCCCCTCTCTTTTTCAGAGCTGGTATGCACAGCGAGACCCTTCCCTTCTCCACACTCGTGTTGTGCTGGGGATTCAGTCAGAGCTCCCAGTGCCTGTTGTCCCATTTTTAAGGAAAAGTCTTTATGGTTCCCTCAGGAGATGAAAGAGAGAGAACCAACAGAGACCAGGAAAACTCAAAGGTAAAAAACCAGGAAGAGACAGGAAGAAGAGCTGGGAATGGCAATGGAGCAGAGTGATCCAGGAGGACTCTGGAGTGGGGCTGCACAGTGAATCCTACATGACTCCTGAAATTTCTGAGCTAGAAATTGCTCCACTGGTTTCCCAGAGAAGCTGGGGATGCCCCATCCCTGGCAGTGTTGGATGGGGCTTGGAGCAACCTGGGCTAGTGGGAGGTGTCCCTGAGCTTTAAGGTCCTTTCCTGCCCAAACCATTCCAGGATTTATGGCCTCTCCAAAGAAAACCACAGGGAACACCGTTCCTGCTGCGGAACAAGGGAAGCACTTACATCTCCGGAGAGTCCTCCTTGCTGATGTATTCCTCCAGGATGCTGGTGTCGATGTTGGATGGTTCCAGAGCTCCATTAATGTCGTGGCCTGCAAGGGAAGAGAAGGTGGAAGAATAAGATGGAGAGGGACATGGAAAGGCTTTGGAAACACCATCAGACCTTTGCAGAGTCAAGGAACTGATCTGAGAACTGTGGAATCATGGAATGGGACAGTTTAAAGCCCAGTTCCACCTCCCTGCCAAGGGCAGGGACATTCCGGATCAGCAGATCCTTGAGGGCTATCTGTCCTCGCCCATCCCAGGGTAAAACCTCATCCCGGGAGATGGGATCCGTGGGACAAGCCAGGGTGGTGACACAGACATGTGGCGGGACTCCATGATCCTCGGGGATCCCCTCCCCTTCCCTTCCACTCGAGACATCCTCTGATTCCTGTGGGACTCTGCCTCAGCTGTGCAGAACATGCTGGAATTTCTCTGCCCCAGCTCCCGACCTTCCTGCCGCTCCTCTCCTCCTCCAGGGCTGGATTTCCCTCTCCTTTCTCTGGAGGGCTCCTTCCCCCCTCCCTGCCCTGTTCCAGGGAAGCTGGGCAGGGGTTTGTTGACAGCAAGTCCTTCCTTTATCTGTCTCTCCCGAGTGGGAGTCCGGGGGCCGGAGCCAGCCCATGGTGCCAAAGGCACTGCCAAGGAACTGGGAAAGGACATCCAGCTGCTCCCAGCTCTGATAAGGAAGTCAGTCAAAGACCATCGTGGAAGACCCCATGTGAAAGCCCCACATCCAGTCCTCTCCTAAAAGACCCCCTGGCTCCGGGGAAAGGTCGCAGGCTGATCCCAAACCTCCATCCCACCCCCATCCAATTGCAGCTCTCCCTCTGCAAATCCCTTTCATACCAAGACAAGCAAATCGGCAGGAATAAATCCAGCTAGGAATTCTGCCAAGTGGACAGGGTGTGGAGAGGGATCTCTGCTTTACAAACCTTGGCTGGAGGGGGAAAAAAAGCCTGGATAACCGCTGGTTTTCAGGACACCTCCATGGCAGAGCCCAGGGATTTGGGGGGCAGGGTGGAGATGCTCTTCCATGTGAACAGTGGGATCCATCTGGAGCAGGGAATGTGATGCTGCTTCCAGGTGGGCATTGAGGTGAGGATGGAGCAGGTAGATCCTCTGGGATTCCCAGCTACGCCAGCACCTCCAACACAGAATTGTAGAGCCCAAGTGTGTCCCTCCTCTCCTGAAGTTTCTGGGATGTGGAAGAACCACCCTGCTGCCCTTGGAGTTCTGGGAGCTCACCAGTGGCCATCCCTGTGCCCCACCCTCATCCCAGAGGATCTGCCACGCCCTGCTCCCAGCACCTCACCATAATGGAGCTACCTCTTCAAGCTCCCACTGTGATCCCAAAACCCTCCTGCCAGGGATGAGCACTCCAGGAGGGTGGGAACCAGGACTTGTCTAGAAAGGGTGGGAAGCCCTCCAGCAGGATATCAGGCTTCCCAGTTTTCTGAGGGTGGTGAGGCACTGGAATGGGTTTCCCAGAGAAGCTGTGGCTGCCTCATCCCTGGAAGTGTTCCAGGCCAGGTTGGATGGGGCTTGGAGCAACCTGGGCTGGTGGGAGGTGTCCCCACCCATGGAATGATGGCTTTAAGGTCCCTTCCAAGTGAAACCATTCCAGGATTCCTTCGCTTCCTTAAAGTCACCTTGAGGAGCCCCGAGGAGGGTGAGATAAGCCCAGCGACGTGAGAGGTGTGTCAGGGGTGGAGCTGGGACATGGCTTCCCACCAAAAACCAAGGACCTTCCTTTGCTTGGGAACGCTGGAATTTGCACCAAAAAACCGGGATATGGAGCGGGTGTCGCTGGCAAAGTTGCGCAAGGAATGTCCAGCGGCTGGAGGCTCCCCACCGACGGGCTCTTACCAAAAGCCAGCTTAGGTGATTAATTCAAATACTTCTCCGTGGAGTCACGAGCTCCCAACGACATTCCCTCCCCCTCCCAAGCGGGGATTAGGAGGAAGCCACCGAGGAGGGAAGCTCAGTGCTCGGCACAGGACAGGCTCCTGCTCTTATCCCATGTGCAGGAGCCCAGGGAAGCTCCGAGCTCGTCCATCCGAAATCTGTTCCCGGCATTGTCACCCCACTCCCACTGCTCTGCTTTCCAACCCTTTCCTTGGAAAAGAGCCGAGGTGATCCCAAAAAGAGGCTGAAGAACAAGAAGTTAAAGCCTGAGCACCCTCCTCGTGAGCGGCTGAGGCCCCCGGGACGTGTGAGAATGTCAGGAATCCCAATGTTTGGACTGGTTTTCTCTGCCTTCCCCAAACCTCCAAGCATCCCAACAGAGGTGCTTCCCGCTCCTCCCTGTCCCTGCTCCCACTGCTTTGTCCCTCCTGGGCACATCCAGCTCCATAACTGGCTTCTTGTCCCATTTTTAGGTGCTCCTAGAGGTGAGCACAGGGTTTGGAAAGAGTTAACAGAGCCTGTGCTCCGTGAATCCTCATATTTACAGCTCTGAGAGATTTAACCCAGAATTTTCCTGGAGTGATAGGCTGAGAAGTTTATGGAATTTCTATTTATAACAGTCCCTCCCCCCCCTCCCCAGTTCTTGCTCTGTTGCCTGTCTTCAAATCACCTCTAATCCTGCCTGGGTCACCTGGGGGTGGGAGGAAGGGAGGGAGCTGGAGCACTTCATCCCGGGATCCGCTAACACGATCCAGATGTGGGAACCTGGAGATGATGCCGAGGTCACTGGCTCCAGAGGGGCTGGGGAACATCAAGGATGCGGGGACACCGGTGAAGAGGAGGAGAGGCTGTGCCAAGCCCAGAGTGGAGCCACATACTAGAGGGTGGATTATCCCCCTGGATTTCAGGGGAAACTGAGGCACAGGACACTCTGGGAAGCAAAAAAATATCCAGCCGGTGCAGGCTGGAACGAGAGACCCTAGGAGCTGGTTCCATGTAGCATTCCCTCTCTCGGTAGCTCTCCAGAGTACAGTGGGATAGGTAGATGAGTGGAACACAGCAGAAGGCCCACTGGGAATTCCCTGGGATGGCACAGCAGTGCTGCTGCCGCATCCCTGTGTCCCAGCACGAGGGCTTGGTTGTGCAACCTCAGCCCAGGCTGCCGCATCGGCACATTCCCGGGGCCCCCACACCCCCTTCTGCTCCTTCCCATGTTTATCCTCCAGCCCGGGGGGATTGGCTGCCAGCCTGGATGCGAGCAGGAGGAATCCAGGCCACGGCGACCTATCCAAACACCGCCTAAGCCCGGGGAGCCGCGGGGCCAGGAATCGGCTTCGGAGCTTCTTCCCTATCCACAGGAGCCACATGGCTCTGCCAAGCCTGGAGAGCTGGGAATAGCATCCCTCCCGCGAGAGAGCTGGCGAGAGCCAGGGGACACGGCTGCTTCCACAAGGGACAGCATGACAATGTCCCGGCTGCCCCACATTCCCAAGCCTGGGCTGCCCGCAGGGGTGGAACATACCCGACCCCACAGTCCCTGCCTCCCGCTGGATGCCAGCCTGGAATTCCTCCTTAATTAATGCTCTTTATTACCTGACTGGAACAATAACCAGCCCCTGAACAGGATCCTGTAACCGGAGCGGGACACGGAGCCGGCGGCTCCCCCAGAGACCACCCTGGAGCGAAATCCCGGCTGTCCCAGGCACTTCCAGGGGCTCCCAGCCCCCTTCCCTGAACCACAGCCTCTCCTCACCCCACTACTGGCATCCTTTGTCCCACCCAGGAATGTCTGTTGGGATCTGCAAGGGCTGGAGCAGGGAAAACTATGTGGGATCTTCCGGGATCATCACTTGATCTCATTCCTGAATACCATCCATTGGATTAGGACACCCTTCCTTACACATCCCAACACAGCCTGTGCCCTTCCCATCACGAAAGGTTCAGCCCCCACCTGTGTCCCATCCTGGGGACATTCCCTTGCCAGCCCATTCCCATGGACAGCCCTGCCCTTCCAGAGCAACGGGGGGGGGGAAGCTCATCCATCCCCATTCACGCCAGAGCAGAAATCCCAAAGTCCAAATTCCACACCAAAAACACAGCCCTGGATGAGCTCCCAGCCAACATCCCTGCTCCCAGGTCTAATCCCACTGCAATCCTAGAGAAACTATCCCATGCCAGGCAGGGCAGGATGCAGGGATAGGATACAGGACAGGCGGGATTTTAGCCAACCCCCTGGATTTAGGGAGTGAAGAGCATCACAGTGTGTCCAGGAAAACCCTGGAGCAACAACCTAGATAACAGAGGCAAAACACTCGGAATAATGAACCATCCTGGTGGGAGGAACGACCAAACCAGACCTGCCCGTGGCCCTGGATGATCCTCTGCAATCCAAACCATTCCAGGATTCCACGATTCCCAGCCTGCAGCCCAGTGTCCAGAGGCAGCAGCGTCCACAGCACCTCCCCAGCCCATGGAAAGCTCCCTCTGCTCTCCCAGGGTCCCATAGTTCCTTAGCTTACGTCCACGGATTATATCTGACAAAAGCACCTTTGGATAACCTGGGAAAAACACCAAACTCAAGGATAAGGAGATAATTCTCAGGAAGCTGTGCAGGAAAAGGAGGCAGCTCCGTCCTCCTTCCCAAACTCCCCTGAGTGCTGAAAAGCACCTCCAACCCTCCTGGAATTTCTCCATCTCCCACATCCCCGTTATCCCTCCTGCATCCCTTTCTCCTCCCAGCTCCCCACCCGTGTCCTGGCCTTTCCCCCGCCCTTGCCAGCTGTGAACCTTGGCATGGATGGAGCCATTGTCCCTGGGAATGGGGAGGAGGGGAAGGTGTGAGGGGGACACAGAGCCCCGTTTGTCCCTGTCCCCGCAGCCGTCAATGCCACGCTTGTCCATTCATGCCCTGGGATGGCCGGAACAGCGGCTCCATTTGGGAGGCTCCAAGGTGCCTGCCCAGGGGGGCACATTGCCCTGTTTGTTTGGAGACAACGCCTTTCTCTCCCTCCCTGGGATGAGGGTGTGGGAGGGGGGACAACGGCACCGGAGAAGGACACTTCGTGTGGCATCTCCCACCGCACGAGGCCGGCTGCTCACCCTCGGGATGAGGGATGGGGAAAGGAGGGATAGGAAGGATGGGGAAAGGCCTTATAGGATCCCTCCTGCTGAGGGGGCTCAACTGACCTCATTGGAGGCACATTCTGGGGGACAGGGATGACCTTTTTCCATGGGATAACACGGCACGGGGGAGCTCCCGGTCGCTGGTGTGGTGGGGAAGGTCCATATCCACATCTCCATAAACCTCCCTCGGTGGGAATTATTCCCAGAGCAGATAAAGAATTAATAGCATTAGTAATATTAATTATCAGCTACATACCAGCACAAAGGAGAGACTTGGTCCAGCTCCCAGAGCTTTTCCATTCTCAGCAGAGACGGAATAAAGACTCAGGGAAGCACAAGGGCAAGGACAAAGCTGCTGGCAGAGGCCTGAGCCACGGTCCTGCTGCTCTGCTGCTTCCATGGAAAAGCCCAGGGACACAGTCCCTGGACACAGACCTTGCTGCTGGAAGTGAGGCTCTGGAAAAGGCTCTCAGGGAATTTGGAGATCCAGGAGCCGCTCCAGAGACCACTTGGAGCCCAATTCCAAGACACACACAGGGAACTCGGGATAACTTGGGATTTGGAGCAGTGCCGCCTCTCCTGGAAACTCCTCTCCAGGACAAAACAATCCTTAGGGAGATTAATAATCAAACAGCCCCCGGATACAGGTCCAGAGGCAGCCAAGCATCGCCGGGAACGCCGCGTCCACATCGGGCACCTCGTCCCTCCCTTCCAGCTGGGAGGCTCCAAGGCCTGTCCAGGCTGGACACACTCCAGAAGGGACTGGGAGTTAGAAATGGAGTGATTTATCAAGATGGGACTTTTTCCAGGGCTTGGGAAGGGCCATCCTTGCTTTTGTGCTACCAGCACGGATCTTTCCCAAGCTGGACCATCGGGTTTTCCCACCCAGCCGGAGCATTTGCTTTGGAATTGTCTCCCAAGAAACTCACAAAGGGCATCAAAAGCTTCCTCACCCACATGGCACAAACTTCCCAAAGTCACTTTTCCCAGGTTCTAAGGGCAGGACAACGGGACCAAGGGAAGTGACACAGGGATACAGGCCTGTCATTCCTAACTCCATGATCCCACGGCAGGGGGACCGGAACTGGGTGGTTTTTAAGGTCCCTTCCAATCCAAAACATACTGGGATTCCAGGATGTCCATTCCTAAGGAGGAAACCCAACACATCATGAATGGTCCCCATCTCTCTCCAGTTCTGCATCTGTGGGCCGATGTGTCTTGCTTAGGAATTCTTCCCTGCTTGTGCTTCCAAGACTGGGATGGACTGAAGGACAGTGTCCACAATTCCTGATTTCATCCACCTTAAGACAATACCAACATTATATCCCAAATCCCACAGGCCACAGAATTTTACTTGGGGTGTTCCCAGCAATCTCTGAGTTTCCCTGTGAAATCCCTGAGTTTCTCACTGTAGGGCACATCCTTCAGGGAGGTGGAACTCAAATTCACCTCCCGAGGAAGGATCCACACAATCCCATTCCCACCCTTTAATCCCTTGTCTTAGTCTCCAAAAAACTTTTCCCTGTGAGGGTGGTGAGGCACAGGGCAGCTGCGGATTCCCCATCCCTGGAAGTGTTCAAGGCCAGGCTGGACAAGGGCTTGGAGCAGCCTGGGATAGTGGAAGGTGTCAGGGCTGGAATAGGATGGGTTTTAAGGTCCTCTTTTTTTACAGAAAACCCCTTTGTTTGCATTTTCTGACTAATTCTGAGCCGTCTTGGAACATACTTCCTGCACCAGGGATTTAGCAAACGATTCCCAGACAATACAACCCAGATACCAAACGTGCTCCTTGGATCCTGGCCATCCCACACGCTCCCTGGGTGTTCCTGGGCTCACTGCGCTGCCTGGGGAGCTCCAAATCCTGAGGGAAGGTGCCTGAAGGACACAGCAAGGGGAGGAGAGGACGGAGGATTCGCCCAGGGGGTGGGATGGAGCAGGAATGAGGCGCCTCCAAGTGAAACAGCAGGAGTCAAATAAGGGGGAGGTGGGATGGAGTGGAAGGTGCCCATGGAATGGTGGCTTTAAGGTCCCTTCCAATCCAAACCACTCCAGGATTCCATGTGCTGCTCGACATGGGATATTGGGAAGAAACTCTTCCCTGTGTGGGGGTGAGGCCCTGGAATGGATTTCCCAGGGAAGCCGTGGCTGCCCCATCCCTGGAAGTGTCCAAGGCCAGGTTGGAGCAACCTGGACTAGAGGAGTGTGTCCCTGCTCAACGGCACAAGGATTTTCCCAGAAAAGACCTGCCAGGAAAGGCACCTGTGCCAAAAACATTCCAGGGGGGACCTTCTCTCTCTCCACAAATCCCTGCAGGAGGGTGGACCCAGGTGGGGATTGGGCTCTGCTCCTAGGAACAAGGGACAGGACAGGGGGAAATGGCCTCAAGTTGTGCCAGGAGAGCTTCAGGTTGTATTTCCAGGAAAATTCCTTCATGGAAAGGCTCCAGTGGTGGAGGGCTCCCATTCCTGGAGGCATTTAAAAGCTGGGTGGATGTAGCACTTGGGGACATGATTTGGGGTGCCCTCAATGATCATGCAGAATTTCCCACCTTAAACGGTTGGAAATCCCGTGTGAATTCATCTCCGGGATCATCTCTGAGCTGCTGCATCCTCCCGGATGTGCCAGAGCCACACTACCCATGTTTGAAAGCCAAGGAGTGGGAAAGATCCCTACCTTGACATTCCACAAGCCCTTCCTGTTGGACCAGATCGAATTTGCCCAGATCCTCTTCCCAGGAACACCAGCACAACTTCCAGCACCCAAATTCCTCATTCTGGGTTGCAAAACCTGTCCCGGATCTGTAGGTCCCCACAGGGTTGTTCCTTGTGCCCCTTCGGCCCCTCCACACTACAGGATGACTTCTGGAATTTCATTTATCACCCTTCTCTCTTCAGGGAATTCCCTGATGATTTGAGTAGGAAGGGACCTTAAGGATCATCCCATTCCCACCCCCTGCTGTGGGCAGGGACACCTTCTACTAGTCCAGGTTGCTCCAAGCCCTGTCCAACCTGGACTTCACATCCACCTCTCCATCCCAACACCCCTTCCCGCAAACTGAATTAAGACAGGAGGGAGGAGACATGGACAGGACTCTCCCCCCTTCCCAGAACTCCCCAGATTTTGGGATCTCATCAGGGAAAAGCTCTTTTCTGTCCCCAAGAGAGGCATTGATTGTATTATCAGCACATGGTTCGATGGCCCGTTGAACAGTCCCTGTTCCAAGTTTTCCTTTACTTAAGCAGGTGTTTCATTCCCAATAAAATCCAGGCGCCCTTTTAGTGCTCCCAGGAATCAATGTCCATAAACCACCGCTTGGAACAACACGGGAGATAAGCCAAGATCCAGCAGGTTGATAAGCTGTTTGCTTTCCCATTTATGTGGATCCTGAGCCGCAATTGGAACATGGGATTAAAAGCCATAAACGATGCGGCTGTCCCATCCCTGGAAGTGTCCAAGGCCAGGCTGGACAGGGCTTGGAGCAACCTGGGCTAGTGGGAGGTGTCCCTGCCCATGGATATGGCTGATCTTCATTGATCCCTTCCATACCAAACCATTCCATGATTCTATGACTTAGATCTCCAGTTCTTTTAGAATCACCACCTGAGTCTTCCACAAATCCTGCCCCACGGCCACCCCTGTCTCCTCCCCACCTGAAAACTGCTGTTTTCCTCTCCTTGGATAAGGAAACCACATCAAAATGCCGCTCCAAGACAATACATGGCAAAATGGGGGTGACACCAAAGACTCCACGGAAAAACCATGGAAAATAAAACCACCTCCAGCAAAAACTCCTTTCAAAACTGTTTTCCTAAAATCCAGGCTGGATCCCAGCACACCGAGGCTGCTTAAAACTCCAGCTTTGGCCTTTCCAGCCCAAAGCCCGGCAAAACCCGCAAGTGTTCGCTCTCATTCCACAACAATTCCAGCCTCTCCGCTCGCAGTCAGGCCCGGCCTCTCTTCCCACGTTTCCCTCTCCCTGTTTTTGAGCGACTTCATCAAAACAGCCAAAGTCCAGTCAGATAAGGGGTGGACCCTGAGGTTACATTTTCCCTTGGGAAGGAAGCCTTTCATTCCGACATGCCTTGAACATGCCTCCAGGCACCGCTGGAAGCTGGTGGGAAGTGCGGGATCCTGGGCTGGATGCACTGTCCACTGCCACCGGACCAGGGAGAAGATGCCCACGGCAGAGAGTGGGAACTGGATGATCTCTAAGGTCCCTTCCAATCCAAAGCATTCCACGATTCCATGTCTGTCCTTGCTGTGCAGGGAAAACGGTGCCAGCAGGAGAAGGAAGGTCTGGAGGATAAGCAAGGGCACAGATATCATGGAATTAAAGGGCCAAATGTGGTGTCCAGTCGTAGAGTCCTGGAACAGTTTGTGTTGGAAGGGACCTTAAAGCTCATCCAGTTCCAAGGGCAGGGTTCGGGCAGTCCAGGTTGCTCCAAGCTCCGTCCAACTTGGCCATGAACAATTCCAGGGATCAACCCACTCTCCACCTCTAAGAGCTCCCCTTTTCCCTAAGCGGGAGCCTCCCCTGGGCTCTCACTTCCACTGACACTGTCTCGTCCTTCCCTGTCCATCCCTAGTCCCAGAATCCACCAGGATAGCCCCATGGAGTGGGTTCCCTCTCCCAAATGATGCCGATGCACGGGATGGGAACCCGGGAAGCACTAGCTTGGGCCCAAAACCTAGGAGGCTGTTCCTGGTTGTGTCTCCAGCTGCTCCCTGTCCTCTGGCACTGCACAGGCTGGTTAATGATTCCTCAGGCACATTCAGTGTCCCGGGATTCTTATCGGAGAGAGCAAAGTCCGATCGGCACCACGAGTGGGAAGAGGAAAGGGGGTTACCCAGGAAAGCTGTGCCAGAGCAACACCATCCCCAGGCAGGGAAACCCTCAGGAAGGATGTCAAGCCATGGGCTGGGAAGCATGGATGGGCTGGAACAGCCCCCAGCTCCAGCTGGTGGAATTCCATAACGGTTTGCACTGGAAGGGACGTTAAAGCTCATTCCAGTTCCACCAGGGAACCTTCCACTGGTTCAGGTTGCTCCAGCCTGGCCTCGGACACTTCCAGGAATGGAGCAGCCACAGCTTCCCCGGGAAACCTGTGCCAGCACTTCCACCACCAGATCACTCAGGTCTTTTCCCACCAGGAGGAATCCAAGAGGCCCCCAACCAGGAGAAAGCAGAGCAGGATTCCATCTCTCCTTCGAAATAACCGTGTCCAGGAGCCATGTAATTCCAAGTTTCTGGCAGCTGGGATGACTCTGGCCCTGGAAAAGCCCTCATTGACAAGAGTGATGGAGTGTAGGGAATTCCTGCCTGTCCTCCCAATATCTTCCCGGAGTGGCATCCCTTTCCCATATCCCTGCACCCATATCCCTACACAAGCCCATCCCTGGCACCGGATCTCCCAGTTCCCAACATGCCCTTTTCCATCAGCCTGGTCACACCTCCAGCACAACTCCTTCCAATCCACCTCTTCCTGAACCTTCTCCTGCTCTGTGTGCAGGCATCGCTCCTGGGACACCAACCTGGGGAAGGTTCATCCAGGACACGGGCAAAGTACCTCCTCACGGAAGAGCTGACGTCGCTCTTCCCGAATCCCGACCCACCCTTATCTTTAGGGATCCACCCTGCCATGAACACTGGCCTTGCTCCATCCAGATGCCTCCTGCCCTTTTCCCAGGATAAAGGAGTTCTGGGGTCCAGGAGAAAGGAGTTTTGGGGAAGCACCAGCACAACTACCCCTGGCTCTCCGTCAGCCTTTCCCTGCGGAGCGGATGAGGATAAGTCCTTTGGCTCATGGCTCTGGGAATCTCCTGCTGGGATGGATGGGGCAGCTTCCCCACAATGTCCAGGAATGCCACCTGGTTCCGGTGATGAGCTCAAGGGAACGTTTTAGGCTCTTCCCTGCTCTACTCAGGCCTTGGGATGGAGCTGGAATCACCAGTATCCTCATGTCACCTGCCAGGTGGGCAGGGAAGCTTGGAATAGTGGGAAAAGAGAGGAGAACCAGGGAACAATCCCACTGGGAAGAGAGATGGAGAGGCAGAGGGAAAAGCACGGAAGGGTTGGGAATTCTGTGCCTTTACCTGCTCGGATCCAGCGCATCCTGAGCATGGTGAGAGCAGCTCAAGCTCCGGCCGTATCCCTGCTCTCCTGCTCTGTCATCATTCCCTGAACTTGGCTCCTCCAGCTCCCGTCACTGCTGCTGCTGCCTGCTGGTTTTTCTATTCCCTCCGGGAAGAGTGGGAGGGCTGGGAGGCTCCGTGTTGGGATTTGGGGATTACCCGGAGGGAAGGTCATGTGTTTGTGCTGTACCAGGTTCCCCAGGCCCATTCCAGCACGGGCTGACTCCCGGCTCCCAAAGAACTCCACACAAAGCCTCTTACCCTTCCCAGGCCCCGCAGTGACTGTCACCTGCGCTCCCAACCCGCTCTCCCCACAGCCCCCCCGGCAGGGATCGCCGCGGGATTTGCAGCTGGGACTCGGATTTGGGGGGAAGGGACAGGCAGCCACTGGGAAGAGCAAGCAGAAGCCCCCTAAAGCCGTTCTTTCTAAAGAATTCCAAGAAAAGTCCGGCTCTCAGCTGCTGCAGTTTCACTTCTACGTCAAGCCCAAGCAGCTAAAAACACGGGACACCCAGATAACCCCAAACCCTCTGCTCAGAGCTGCTCTTCTCCTGCCCTTTCTGCTCCCACGTTTCCATTTCCCTGCACCCCGAAGCATCAGGAAGACTCTGGAGTAGCCCCTGGATTCTCCAGGAAGCTCGTAGCTTTACACCAGTAGGAGTTTGATCAGCAGATTCCTTCTCTGCTCATTCCCACCCTCCCTGAACCCTCCCTTACAGGTGCAATCCCAGGTGTCCTGGGATCACCTCCCTCGGCTCCATCATTTTGTGTTCCTTCACCCAGGGAAAACAGGGAAACGGTCCAGACCTCTTCCTACAGGGAAACATTCCCTACTCACAGACACAAATCCATAATACAAGTCACCAAGAGCAGAACCAACATCAGGAATATGGGAACAGGTTGTGCAGAGAAGTTCTGGATGACAGAGGGTGGGTTTAGATGGGATTTTGGGAAGGAATTCTTCCCTGTGAGAGCAGTGAGGCCTTGGAACGAGTTTTCCAGGGAAGCTGTGGCTGCCCAATCCCTGGAAGTGTCCAAGGTCACGTTGGATGGGGCTTGGAGCAACCTGGGATAGTGGAAGGGGCTTGGAAGTGGATGATCCTTAAGGTCCCTCCCAACTCAAAGCATTCCAGCATTCCATGAACACACATATCCCACACGTTCCCATGGGCAAAACCATCTACTCCTGGTCACTCCCAGCTTGGAGATTCCCGTGCACCCACAGAACTCGGCAACCCCTGTATGGGCACAACCAGCATTCCCAGTGCTCCAGGAAAACCTGCAGAGCTGCTTTATCCCACTGCACAGGGATAACTCCCACGGAACTTCCACCAACTCTCGTCCCTCCCAAGCTCCACCCACACCCCAAATCCACCCAAACTGCCAGCGCTCGGCCTCTTTTCTCTGCTCCTTTCCCTAATTCCCACTTCCCAGCCCCCCTCGGGCCCTGCTGGGCACATCTTTCCCGAAGTACATTCCTGGCCGACTCTTATCTCATAAATTAGCCAGGAGAGGGATCCCAAATAGCTGAGCTGTGGCGTCAGCGTTGCCCTGCCACGGGGCGGGCGGGAGGCAGGGAAAGGTTGGGAGCAGGATGCCAGCCAAGGGTCAGGAGCTCGCAACTCCCTCCTTTTCCTTTGAAACCGAAGACAAACGCTCCGTAAACACTCTCAAAACCATGGAAAACTCATTTCTCTCCACTGCCAGAATCACCCCCCCAGCATCCCACGCTCACTGCATCCAAGGGTTTTGTCCAACTCTCCCTCAGGATGGTCCTGGGAGCCACCGAACACAGACCAGCTGTGCTCGCTCAAACCATGGAATTTGGAAGGATTCCTGAGTGGGAAAAGACGATCCTCAAGGATCATCAAAATCCAACTCCTGGCACTGCACAGGACAAACCCAAAAATTCCATGGGCCTCAGAGCACCAGGACAACAAGGATCTTCCCATCATGGAAGAAGCGGATCTCGAGGACTCAATAGGACCAGCCAGGATTGCATTCCCAGCATCTGCATCCCAGGACAGCAGGAAATTATTCCCAATCCATCTTCCCTCAGAGACTTTTCCCTAATCCCTTCCCAAACATCAGAGCAAACCCTGGGATGTTTCCCATCGGTTTTTCTGCTTCTCCATCCTCACAGGCCTTAGATCCTACCCTTAAAGTGTGGACAACCACATTCCATGGAAATCAGGGTATTTGAGGATAGTCAGGGAAATAAGGATATCCAGGAAAACAAGGATACCCAGGGAAATAAGGATACCTAGGAAAATAAGGATATCCTGAGAAACAAGGATGTCCAAAAGAATAAGGATATCTGGGAAAATAAGGATATCTGGGAAAATAAGGATACTCAGGGAAACAAGGATATCCAGGATACCCAGGAAAATAAGGATATGCAGAGAAACAAGGATATACAGGAAATTAGGGACAACCAGGGAAATAAAGATACCCAGGAAGACAAGGATACCCAGGAAGACAAGGATATCTTTCCCAAGCAAACCCCAAGATTCCCTTTAGGAAATTAAAGATCCATCTCAAAGCTGAGAAAACCGGAGGCACCGACTGGACCTGAGGTTTTGGGAGCACCCACTTCCCAAAATAATCCCGGCTCTGCAGACGGGACCTGCCCCCAATTCCAGCCGAATGCTGGGATTTGGAATGAGCACAGGCACTGCCTCTTTTCCACACTCGTCTCCAGGAAGAGCCCAGTTATTTCTTGTCTGACTCCTGGAAATCCTGAGGGCTGTCCAGGCCCTCAGGGATTACTCCTAAATATTTTGAGACTACTCAGATCCCAGGAAAACCAGAGTCAAGCCAAGGGAATTCCCAAATTATTTCAGGGTTTTCAATCTACAGGAAGAAATTTCTATGGGAAGGGGATGAAAACATGTTCTCCACATCCAGAAACCATTAATTCTCCAGGATGGCGACATTCCAGGGTAAATCCAACTCTGGGCTTTGATTTAAGGCACTGACCTTCACTCCCCCAAAAAAGAGGATCAGTTTGGCCTCCTAATTCCTTGGAGCACCATGACTAAACCACGCACAGGAGGGAAAAACTGAACAGCAATTCCATGGGGGAAAACTTTCTCCTCTTCCCTTCTCCCCTTTAAACTCTGTGTTGCAACAGATGCTCTGGAATAACAGCAGGAAAGGGATGGAGCTGCCCAAACTCCATGGAATATTTGCCTCAGAGGGGTTTTCAAAGGGATTTTATGCAAGGAAGTAAACCGTTGAGGGTAAGAAATATCCTTCAGGAATATTTCCCTACTCCTTGATTTTTACAGGGATGGTTTTAATTCAAATGAAAGAGAGAAGGAAAGAAGGAGAAAGAGATAAAAAGAGGGAAAAATAAAGGAGGAGAAGGGGAAAAGGGGGAATAGTGGAGAGGAAAGAGGAAAAGGGGAGAAAGCAGGAATAAAGGGTGAAGGAAAAAGGGAGAGAAAGGAGGGAAAGAAAGGAAAGAAAAAGAGGGAAAAGGTAGAGATGGGGGAAAAGGGGAGAGAAAAGATGGAAAGGGAGAGAAAGGAGGAAAAAAGTGGGAAGTAGGAAAAGCAGGGACAGGAAGAAAAAGGGAGAAAAGGGGAAGGGGGGAAGGGGAAAAGGAAGGAGAAAGGGGGAAAAGGGGAGAAAGAAAGAAAAGGGGAAAGAAAGGGGAAAAGGGAGAAAAGGGGAAAAAAGGGACAAAGAATTCTGGGATGGCTGAGGTAGTCAGGAACCTCTTGGAATCACTTCGCTGGAGCAGGATCATCCCCAGCACCCAGAAAGAACAAGAAACCAGGAAAAGCAAAAAATGTTCCAGCCTAGAAAGGATGCTCTGGGGGAGAAGGAGAAATTCCAACCGAAGAGGTGGAGAGTTGGTCCCTAAATAATGTTGGGATGCTGAGCCAGGGCTGTGCAGGACTCTGGAGCGGGAAGTGGGAGGGCAGGATTTGGGAGCTTGGCCCCAAGTGAGACCCTAAATCCAAAAGAAACCCTGGAAGGCTGCAGGGAACACAGGCTGGGAGCGCCTGGTAAGTGCCCCTGTGGAGAGGCTTCCCATCCTCCCTAATCCTGGGGGTCCCAGGAATCAGGGCTGGAGCAAACAGGGGGGGCTTTTTCCTTTGAAGAAGAGGAATTGTGTTACTGAGGGATCACACGGATTCCAGGAGAGAGGGAAGGGAGGAGGAAGGAGCTGGAGACTCCGTTCACTCCCAAAAGCATCTTCTGCTTCTGGTGGTGTCTTCCCTCTCCACCCTGGGATAAATCCAAAGAATCCATAGGGATACTGTTGTCCCACTTCAACCACCCTGGGTGACACCAATCCCACTGCTCTAGAGGGGATCCCAGCTCTGGAGCTGCCCCCTGTTCTCCATGGATCAGGATCCAGCCCAGAAAATCCCTGGAAAACAGGACCTGTTGGAGCCTCACCAGGATTCATGATACTCCCTCGCCCAGCACATCCATGTGCCAGGGGCTCATCGAAGGGACACAGCCCGCGGCAGCCGAAACCTCTGCCTGGCAAAGGACCCAGCGGGGAACAAGGAAGGGAAACAAAGACAACGATGGAGGAAGGGAAGGAACAAACGGGGCAACAAGGAAGAGCGGAGCGTGCCAGCAAATCCAGAGCAGGGAAGGGAACGCGGAGCCAAGGGAGCAAAACCAGGGGAATTGGGGTCCCAACCCATTCCCAGTTCACCCTGGCAGCCCCTCAGCTTCCATGAGCATCCGCGCCTCATCCCAGCTCCAAGAGAGGCCAAATCCCTTTCCCAAGCACTCATCCACCTGCGGTTTGCCCTGATGGGAAGGAGAGTGATCCACAGCCATAGAGAGTTCAAAGGGATCCAGGCTCCAGCTGGGCTGGGATCCACAGCTGAACAAACATCTGGGATCCTGGGGACACTGTCAGGAGCTTGTGCCTGCTCCAGGGACGGTCAGGGATATGCCAAGGTCCCAGTGGGGTGGTGGTGGGAATCTAAGACATGGCACAACACAATTCCCAGCCCTTGGAAGGCCAGGTTATCCAGCTCAGCACCCACTGGAGGATGCACAACTGCACCTGGATTGTGCCCAGGGACAGGGATCTGGTGCCACTCCAGCACCAGACAAGGCTCTGATGGAAGGTTTTCCCTATGGAGACAGGCTGGGAGAGCTGGGAATGCCCAGCCTGGAGAAGGGAAGAATCCAGGGAGCCTGTAGGGGCTCCAGGAGAGATGGAGAGGGACTTTGGAGAAGGGCCTGAAGTGACAGGAGGAGGGGGAACAGCTTCCCACTGATACAGGCTGGGTGTAGATAGGATATCGCGGAAAAACTCCTCTCTGCGAGGGCGGCGAGGCGCTGGGAGGGATTTCCCAGGGAAGCCGCGGCTGCCCCATCCCTGGAAGTGTCCAAGGAGCCAGCCGGGCCGGCGGGAGGCGTCGGGGCAGGACCTGGACGAGCTCTGAGCTCCCTTCCCACCCAAAGCTCTCCACGGCGGGCTCCGCGGGCCGCCTTTGCCGGGGGCGCTCCGGGAGGGAGCGGAGATCCCCCCGTCCCTCGGGATGTCCCCGGAATCGCCGTTACCTTCGAAGAAGCGCTGCAGCGCCTCCGTCTCGTCCACCACCTCCATGGCTGGGCCATGCACGGCCCGCCCGGCTCAGTCCGCGCTGCTCCGGGGGGGCATCGCCCCGGCCCGGGGGGGGCCCCGCT
>VZRE01007158.1:0-11645 GCA_013396775.1 Cephalopterus ornatus
ATTGTTACCAGTTTTCCAGCATTGCTTATTGGAGATGTACACCTTTTCTGACCTTCTGTTTCTGATTAACATACCTGTAGAAGCCCTTCTTGTGATTCTTTGCGTCCTTTCCCAGGTTCAGTTTCACCTTTACCTTGCCCTTCATCACCCCGTCCCTACACAACCAAACTTAACCTGTATATTCTTCCCAGGTTATCTGTCCTCATTTCCACTGTCTATGTGTTTGCTTCTTTCCCTTTAGCTTGACGAGCAGTTCCCTACTCAGCCATGCTGTCTCTTGCCTTCCTTGCCTGAATTCTTGCTCCTGGGGACTGCTAGCTCTTGAACTATATGGAATACTTGCCTAAAGATCTGCCAGCTCTGTTCCGCTCCCTTGTCCCTGAGGGCAGTAACTCAAGGCATCCAATTGACTCTCTCCTTGAAGAGCTGACAGTTTGCTTTCCTTAAGTTCAGGGGCCTAACTTTCTCCTTACCTGATCCATATCCCTCATGACTGCAGTATCTGACTCCCTCAGATACTTTTCTCCCTATTTACAGGGGCACCTTTACTAGGAAACCATATCAGAGACAGTTCCTCAAAAAAAGGCTGTGTTTATTGAACTTCAAATTACATAATAAGGGTGTACAGCCTGTAATTGCTGTTATCAATTTAGTCAGCTACTACTGACAATAGGGAGATCTCATAAGTATTCTTGGATATTCAAGATGATAGAGAAGATCTTAGTTTCTTGGACAATACCACCATTATGTGAGACTCTATATCAATTATTTTAAAGACACAGAACATACTTTGCTATTGTCTGATGTAGCTCTTAGAGATGTTACAAGTTTCTATGTCTGAAGACTGTTCAGGAGAAACTATGCTCCAGCTTTGTTTTGAAAAATGCTTTATTTGTAGGTACCTGAGCAGAACTAATCCTTCATTTGACAAATTTTAAGACATATTTCTATCCACAGCTTAGCTTCAAATACATCAGCTATATAAACTTTGGTAGAGTGAATACTATCTTTGAGCCCTGTTTCATAACTAGGACACAGTTCTTTCTTCATTACAGATGGTGGTGGATATTTTACTTCTTGGATATGCCACTGATTTATTGCAAGTTCACCACACTGCTAACACCTCTAACACTACTAAACTGAGAAGTTTTTCAGAGCTTTCTAAGGCCTATAAAAAGACTTCTCAGAGAGTAGTTATAAAACAAAAATTAAAAACAGCAGTAGATGCTTAAATGTCATTTGGTAACAGACAATTAAAGAGCATCTGTACACTTTGTGCATGAAAATAATTCTCCCTGGGTCTACCTTTCGTAGAGTTGATGTGTGTATACCACACTTTCACCTCAGTGTTTAATTTTATATCCTGCTTTTAACTCCACAGAGCAAAATGTGTTTGGTTTCAAGCTCACTTTTAGAGACCACCTGCTCTTATAATGAAATCATTATCCAGAGTTAATAATCTCTGTCTAGGAAAGGTCCCAGAATGTCTGAAGTGCTTAGATGGAGAAACGTCATTAGTTTAGACAAAGAAATTGCTGCTAGTCACAATCTAGTGCTATCAACCATGAGACATTGCAAAGACTTTACATACACTGATTAATACTCTCAGCGCCCTTGATAAAGCAGAGATGATGTGAAACCAAAGGCCTAGAGATTTTCAGGTCACTGTTACCAATAGTTGACCTGCCAGACATTGCTATGCTTTTCCTACATGGAAGCCAAAGAAAGATGGAAAGAAAAGAAAGAGGGAGAGGGAAAGGGAATCCATTATGGATTATCCACTATGGCTGCACTTTAGCTCCCCTTCTGAAGAAAATGAGCAGTTCACAGAAGTTCACTATAACATACTCTCACCAGATGCTAAAAAACTGAGGTTCTAAGCATTGTATTTGTCAGGTCCCTAGCTCTAAGCAGTGTCTCAAGCTAGGTTCAAGGACACTTCTACAATACTTTTCAAACCGATAACGTCATCTTACAATTCTTGAACTGTCAGTAAAGTTGCCAATAACAGTGTTCCCAAGAAATACAGCCTAAAATTTTTTCTGACTTCAGAAATGAAAGAGAGATCTACTGGAAAGTTGAAGTGAAAAACCACACAGAACAGAATTGTAAAGGCAATAAAAACAATATTCAAAGCTGCAGAAAAAAATATATAAAGAAATGCAACTAGTATCAAACTAATGAACAATGAGAATTAAAACACAACAATCAAAAAAATGCAGAAACAGAAAACTGAAGAGAAATTGCTGGATGCAAGAATAAAACAACTGACATGGAACAAAAGAAATGCCAATGCATGCAGAGATTTTTCAGCTTCATAAATCTAAAATGGAAAAGAATACCTGAAACCACAATGTAAGCATGGAGCTGTGCAGCTCCTATTCACCAGCATAAAAAATACCAGTCCAGCTGGTTTGAACAGAAGGAAGATCCCAGAGACTGTGGAAAATGACAGCTAATGTTTTTTAGGTACAGAGGCAATTCGAGCAAAATCTCTGATAGATTAAGAGATTATGCACAATTATCCACATCCCGTGTCTTACATTTCAGCTAAACTGAATAGGAGGGAAAATTCTAGTACTTTTACTTGAAAGAGTATTTTCTTGGGGTGAATTGTACCTCTCTTTATAAACTGATGACCTCTAGTCCAAATCAATAAGAAGCTGAATCCACCTTTGTAAGAGGCACCAAAATTCCTTGGGTAGTGAGAAAGGAATGGTTTGAATTCAGCTCAATGAAAGACAGCAGTAGCTATAAGCCTGACTTGAGACTTGCAGCACCAGGGACATGACCTGGTCACCTCTGCCTACAGAAGGATATGTTGCTCATACTTTCAGGAGCTGACACAACATTCTCAAAGCTATTGGAGAGTTTTATGCAGAGCCGAATCCTACATGTGCTCCACACTTTAGTTTCCATCCTCCGACTGAGTTCAGGTTTTCAGACTGGCACCAGCAGAATTAAAATAATTATATTAAGTAGAAAGTAAATGAGAAAGGTATATGTTGACATAGAGTCAACATTTATTATTAAACCAACATTTTTATGACTTAAAAAATCCCTGGGACTCTAGACATGGATCACGATCTTCTTGTGCTATTACAATAGTCACGTACAACACAGTATTTGTTGGAGAAAGAGCAATCAATTTTTTTTAACTCTTAGGAGGAGAAAGTATTGTGTTAAAATGCTTTATCAAGCCCTTACCTGTACTCTTTTGCTCTCTTTAAAACCACTTAAAACAAGTTTCCAGTTCTTATTTTTCCTCAGTCTCACACTGACCCAAAGCATTTTTTTAATCCAAGTAGTATCTAAAGCTACCGGACAAGGATTACATCCCAAGCAAATACTCAATATCCTGAATGGATTCAACTTTTGTTTCTGTTTCAGATTAATGTTCCTGCGCACTGGCTGGCTGTGTAACAGCAAGAAAAGATATGTGTCATTATAACACTATCTTTTTGCAGTACTCATGTTAGGACTTTTGTGTAGAGAAATTACTGAAGTCCTTCCTGTAGTTTCACAGGAAGTAAATTCAAATAAGCCATTAGATAAAAAATTTTTCCTTTTTTAGTATGAAATGTACAGTAACAATTAGCATCTGAAATAGTACAAACCAGGTTTTTTAACACCATCCATTTCTCTCTTCTCCACTATCTGTTTTGCTATGTTTATTTTTATGGTGAAATAGATCTTTCTGACAACAAAAAGAGAACTGAATTTTTGCAAGACCTTGAACTGGAAGAGCATTTCAACATCTGCAGTGTCACCTTCATCTAAGCAGTTGGAAATGGTCTTAGCAACACATTGTAATTATTTTATTTCAGAGACTTCCTGAAACAGGAGCACTTATGTATGCAGTGGTTGGGAAGCCTCTGGGTCAAAGAAACAAGTATGTCTTTTGAAGGGGCATAGACTGGTAACAGACGAAGTTGAGCAAGAGTTCCCCAAAAAAGTACAGAATTTCTCTATCAGTTCAAACTACAAGGAGCATTTCCCTTATTAGTTAGTGGGGTGAGAGATTTTTTCCCTTAAATCCTCTTAGCTTTTGCATAAAGTATAATAGTCCAATGTTTGCCCTCTGATGGTCCTTATTTGGTGTTTTTTTGATGGCAAGTCCCTGATTCAGTGTACTAGGTTAGAAGGGTTACCCTGCCCATCATTATTCCTCTGATCTTTGCCTGATTCTTGGTGGGTTATTTATTGTGATCAGCAATTAACTAGGTAGCTTAACATATATCAGTTCAGTAGCTGCTCACCAGAATATACATACTTCCTTTCAAATAAAGAGAGCACAGCACACAGATTGCAAGTAGAACTGAAAAAATGCCAACCCAAAGTTACTAGTCCATAAAATCTTCCCCCCATTTTTCTCCATTACATACATCAGTCCTTGTTTTTGGAGTATTTTCAATTCTGTAGTATGTTAGCCAGAAACTTTAGATTATGCCAATGTCCCAAAACAGCTGACTGCTAACCCACCAGATAACTCCGAAGAATCACCTATCACATAGTCCTTAATGTAGGTCTCCTCATCACAGGCCCTGTAGAAAACACCTGCAAACTCTGTATTAGTTTGCAAATCCATAGGGTTTCAGTTGTGAAAATAAACAGTGTGGTTCCATTGCATCCACTTGGCTACAGAGATGCAAAAAATTGATGGGAAAGTGAGGGCCACAATAAATAGTCCCTTCACATACTGATAGGTAAAAAGATGTCTTTATAACAAAATGATGCAATGACTCCACACATCATATCTACCAACACCAGAGTTTTCCCATCTTAGCATTCTGTTCCAATTCTTAAGTGTCTAATGGTTTCTTATTACTCAAAGCTGAAAAGCTTTACTTTCACGGGTACTGAACTCCATTAATTTTTATAGGTATTAAGGTTAAAACTTGTGTACTTAGGCAACTGAATATACAGTTAGATTAATGTTACTAAATCATTCTAGCTTTAATAAGAATTAATTGTGTAGTTGTAAGAATAAGTCTAGCAAATGCTGGCTGACCTACCAACTAATTCAGCCAGAGTCAGGTAAAAACATAAGAAGGTCTGTGTGAAAAAATGCAAAAGCAAACAATATATTCTGAATTCTGCAGTGGAATCAACAGATTAGAATACACTTCCTGCTAATACCAATCCATTTGCATAGCAGAGAAACCTTGAATCTATAAATAATACTGTTCAACAAAAAGTTGAGTTAATTGGCAAGCGATTTCAGTTTATGAAACTGGCCCAGAGGGAACGTAACTTGAAAAACACTGCTCTTATTCTGCAGGTGTGGAATCCAGGTATTGATATAATTGTACAGTCATACATCACACAAAACAACTTCATGTCAGAAATAGCCAGTAAATAATACTACGTTACCAGACTCCATTTCTAACATAGCGCAGGCAAAACCCTGCACTAAATAATATTTTTGACACAGCAGAACACACAATACCAAAGATGTTAATCCACAAGGCCCATTAGAAATAACACTGTTACTAAACTTAGATAAACTGTCACAGAAATGTGTTCTTAGTGGCCATCAATTCCTACAACAACCTAGACTGGTTAACAGCAGAAGCTTGTATGTAAGCTACTATGTCACACTGTTCACAAGAACACCCTTAGGTGTTAGACTAATTAATTGCCTGTACATGGTCAGTTCTGTTTTATCATTTTCTGAGTAAAGATAAGCAGAATAGATGATTGCTTTGCAGCAGACCAAGACCATCATTACTTCTAGCTCAACCTACACAATTCACCTTGATACAAGCTGGTGACTTACAGATCAAACCCTGTTAACCTCATTACCAGAGTTGAGATTTTTAAGCACCTTCAGACAGGTCACTTAATGACATTAATAATTACTCTAATAACATATTCACAGATTTTATGTTATCCTAGATTACATTAATTGGTTTGTTATATGTCCACCTGTTGCTTCAGAGATTCCAAAATCCCACCTTTAACACAGCTTTCCTGAAGCAATTTCTTCAAACATGTAAGCTTCAATTCAACTTACAGGAACAATTTTCCACATTTTTTTTCCTGTACATAATTTATACCATAAATTAATATTGTTTTTGCAGCACTGTAAGAATTAGAACCTTTGTGTTTTCCTAAGGCAGGAAATCAGAAACAGAACTCAAATTTGTTCCTACCACTATCTCCAAGAGAGAAATAACTATGATCACATATGCAGAAAGCTCTCTGCTTACAGAGACCCACTGTGACAGCTGATGACATAAAAGCTGAGACAGACAAGTCTTTGTTTCTTTATATTGTAGACTTTCAGTCTTAAATCATCTTTACTTTATACCAAAATGATTCTTGCTTCAGTAAATTTTCAGTCCTTGCTCTCACCTTACAAAAACTTTCTGACTTAAGACAATGGTGATACTGAATTCTCACCAACAAAGAGGCTTTAAATTCTGCTTTGTTTTCTGGAGGAAGTATCTGCTTTTTTCATAGGCTCTCTAACACAGCACTGAGCACTTAAATCAATTGCAGAGCGCTTTCAAGCTGTGGTGCCTGTTTGGCAGTGTAATGAGACAGTGACTTGAAAGTCTGCTATTTCTCAGCTTTGCTATTGCAATTCAATGTTTGGAAGTCTCAGAGTGACCTCAGTAAGTGCCAGTTATACACAATACAGCTCATTAGTTACTCCTCACCAGGAACAGCAGGTCAGCTCTGTTGTCTCTCTTCTGCTGAAGTTTTGAATTAGCTTTAAGACAAAATCATTGTCTTGTGATATCATCAGTCATGGAGGTCCCACATCTCCCTCACATGCATGGTTTCACAGGAGTCATACAGGTCACAAGGAAATAGGTTACCTGAAGAAACATACATATTCCCGTAAGATATGACAGCTCTTTCTCCAGAGCTCTGCACACTGCAAAAACAGAATCCGGCCCACTGAAGTTGAAAATTAATACACCAGGCCTGAGTCGCCTAGCATGTATCTCCCTGCAGTGCAGTGCAGTGCTGCAGATGCAGATGCAAAGTAGAGAGGGTAGGTGACCACTGAGAGTCTCTGAAACAAACACTGTCCAAGGACCAATGCTTCATATTTTCAAAACACTGGGAAAGCAGTCATGAACAGCCAGAAGTCAGTTTTAAGTTTTGGCTAACCTTATTTTATCAAGAATTTTCCACTGATTTTTAGGCAAATCACTATTAGAAAGACTAATTTTCACACAGAATTTTAGAATCATAGAATCGTTTAGGTCAGAAAAGACCTTGAAGATCATCAAGTCCAACCGTTAACTCAGCATTGCCAAGTCCATCACTAAACCATGTCTCTAAGTGCCACATATGTGCATGATTTTTTAACATTTCCAGGGATGGTGATTCAACCTGGGCAGCCTGTTCCAATGCCTGACCACCATTTCTGTGAAAAAAGTTTTTCCTAATATCCATTCTAAACCTGGTGCAACTCAAGGCTATTTCCTCTTGCCCTATCACTAGACGCCTGGGAGAAGAGGCCAATCCCCACCTCATTACAACCTCCTTTCAGGTGGTTGTGGAGAGCCATAAGGTCTCCCCTGAGCACTCTTTTCTCTAGGCTAAACAATTCTCAGCCCTCACACTCCCTCAGCCTATCCTCACAAGACTTGTTCTACAAACCCTTCACCAGCTTCACTGCCCTTCTTTTGCCTGAATTATTCAGAATAGATAACATGGGATTGCTGTGTGCAGCACACTGCCCTCCAGATTAATGTTTTTCTTAGCTTCTGAGACTAGTTCAGCTGGGTGTAGAGTTTACTAAAAACAAACAAACAAACAGACAAACAAAGAAAAAAAAGACTTTAAAGTTCAAGTGTTTCAGAAAGAGACACCAAAAGCTGGTAGACCTGACAAGAAGCAGCGTTAGAAGCAATCACTCTATCACTGATAGATTTATATGTGGGCTATCACCGACTTGCTGATATGCACCAATGTCAAAGAGAAACAAGCAGAGTAATCACATCTGTCACAGTTCAAAAACAAAATCCAACTATCACCTTTTACAGTAAATGTAATGCAGTCCATGCTCACCTTTCACATGCTTAAATATTGTACACCTTAGAGAAGATTGTCTTCAAATAGAGAAGTTACTGGACTATCTTGAAGTTGTGAAGTCAAACATCTCACAATGACTGGCATGATTATGTCCAAGTTTAGTAAAGAAATAAAGGCTATTACATAACCAATATGCAGACTTTACCAGTATCATAATCTTATTAGTCAGCTTGCTCACACTGTCATGTGAGATACAAACATGCAGCATGTAACTGGTCTGTGCAGTGTATGGAGAATGTTCTCTGGTGGTCACAAGAAGCTCTCCTGGAGCCAGATTAACCTCTTCTCTTAATTTCTACAAATGAACAAAAACAAAAAGCAAACTCTAGTTGAAGATGGTGAATCACAAGCAGAATTGTCACCTCTATGAGTCTTTGCGATAGAGACCAATTTGACCATGCTAACAGAGAAGATGGTACTGACACTTCTTGGGCAGCACCACCCTAAGTTGCCAGTCTATCACTCACTTCTCTCGGTGAATAGCTGCCATGCCCAATCTGTACCCACAGCACAAAATCTGAAATGCCTCAGTGCACTTGTTCTTCCCCAAATTCTTCCTCCCTTCCTCTCTGGAATTTTCTAGGCCTTTTGCCTTAGCACATATAAACTTCATTAACATGGTCCGGGGCGCATTACCACCCTGTTCCCCTGCCCTCCAAGCCTGTTCCTGAGAACTAGGGCGAATGCCCACCATCCTCCTTCCCAGCCCTCAGGGTCACCATACACAGGCTCAAGGACAGGAGAAACCCAGTTCTTTGCTCCCTCAACAGAGCAAAAACAGAAGGTCCTCACACTGGTTTCCCTGAGAAGCAGATGCCACCAGATCTTTAAAAGGCAGAACGGTTTTGCACTAATCTCCTCCTACCACCTGAAAGCCAGTGCCTAATGTTTATATTTAAGTACAGAGGCCATTGCTTGTTGAAACATCACACTTTACACTGCTGCCAATGTAGCTTGATGTGTAGGCCTGTAACAATTCAGGCACAAGTAAACTGTTAACTTGTTGTTAGCTGTGTATTAATGTAGAGGAACTCTCTACCAGAAATCCATACATATAAAAGCATACTAAGCAAGTACTTTATATAAGTTGGTGCTTTTTGATCAGAAAATGGTTTCATATTGAGCAAGTGGATGTAAGAAGTTATAAAATTATTAAGGTGCTGTTGCCTGGATACAACCTTTTCCTATTTCATTTCCAAACAAATTCATAAAAAATCCAGGTTAGCTTTGTCCTAGTTGTTGAACTGGAAAGTAAAAATTCCTTAATCTTCAGAGAAGTGATGAGGCAATTGTTTTAAAGCGAAGGTATGTGTTCCTTGATTTGATATATACACACATAAAATTCTAAATAAATATTTTAAACTATTTATACTACTATGTAACCATAATTAATTTTATCTATAATAATGAATTGTATTTTTAATCAGTTATTTCAATCTACAATTTTTTCTGAAAATAGTGCCTATAAAACTGTATTTTACAGATATTAAAACAGATAAACTAAACAACATGTATACAATTATTTTAAAGATAATGAAGGATTTATAGACACATTCAAAAATACAAGAAATGGCACAATTAAACTTATTATATAACTTTAATTTAGCTCTCTGTGTATAAGCATGATGGTATGTAAACTTTTACTATTTTTGCAGTAGCTGCAGTTTCATTATCATTTTCTCATTTGCTGTATAAAATGGGCAGTATTAATTTAAAAAAACCTGGGGATTACTTTGTTTCAGCTCTACTGTGCAATCTGTAGAGAACTGTCTTATGACAAAACTATATCCTGCATAAAGATTAAATTCTTCATAATGTCATATTCCAGCCATATTCATTAATACCTAAAGTGAGTTATACAAAACCATCCTTGAATTTGTTTCGATAAAAACTCTGTGAGATTGTAGAAAACCCTATATTTTTTTATGTGCTAATTACAGTTCCTGATACCCTTTTAATTTAGGAAATGCAGACTGACAAGAACGCATGATCATAAACACCTCTGGGGTTATGCGCAAAGCTTAATCCCTGCTTACAGAAATTTTTTTTGCAGAGTAGAAACAGAGTCTTCAGAGTTTCACTCACACATTTCTAGCTGCATTGCTGACTAACAAAGGTGCTCAAGAGACCATCATCCACCTGAATATTGCCTTGGTGAGCCCCATGTATCCTCAGGTCCCTTCAGAAAATATGTCATATTTAATGCCAAAGTAATTAAAGGTAGGTACCACAAGACATCTCAGTTATTCCAACTTACTACAGCAAAGATTAGGCAGTTGAAGATCAACACAACTGAAATGGGGTTAAAAAACATGTGCACCTCCCAAGTAAATTTAAAAAACCCCAGCTATTTACTTGTTTTACAAATTCACCAGGCTTCTGTTTCAAATTCTCCACTCCTAGATATGATTAGAACTATAAGCTACCATAAGGCTTTAACTACAAGACCTATCATACAAGCATCCACTTAAAAAACTCAAATCTTTAACATTAACCTTAGTAGGACTACATATATGAAAGCAGTATTAATCATATTTTCAAGCTGTAACTGCAGCAGATTTATCAGTTTCTGACTTCATGTTATTCTCAATTAATCTCAGCTTTCAAGAGCCCAGTAATAAATGCTGCCTCAGGTGATTCATATCCCTCTCCCCAAGACCTAAGTCAATATGCACAGAATTGCCTACTTGATTTCAGCCACAAAGTATGAGCTAGGTACAGAGATGATAAAGAGCAGAACCCAGAGAAACAGAAAAAGAAGAAAAATAGAAGAAGAAGAAAAAGAAAGGGAGGAAATGAAAAAGAGTACTCAGAATGCGAGGAGAAAACAGAAAAGATAAAGCAATTTAAAAAATCCACACAACATGCCCTGCTTAATATACCTTGCTTGCTCAACAGTGTCTTTATGTACTATTTGACGGAACAAGCATAGCAGTGACACTAATTTCCTAAATTGCAGTTTGCAATTAATTTGTTGTATGACCTTGAAAAAGTAGTTTTTAATGAACTGATAAGTAATTTTACCATACACAGTAACATTTCATTCAGTCACATGCAGCATACACTGTCCATCCACACAGTGACAACCTTGTACTGAACGCCCAAAATTGAAGGTTGTCATGGCTACTGCTACTTCAAAAGTCTTGATTTCTTATGACTAACATTTCAAGTTTAAAAATAGCATTATGAGAAAACATAAGAGACAAAAAATACATCTTTGAGCATGGTGCTATGAAAACACAGTAAAAATGTGGTGCTTTTTTTTAAAATCTAAACCATTTACAGTCATACTTGATAAAAGAAAACAACTTACTTGGATTGCTTTTCCATACATCTAACAAAAGCACTCCTTAATGCACTTCAAAAGATACCATTTCTAAAAGCATGATGGATCACAGGGTAAAGTCCATTTTTAATAAGATGCCCCTATATTGAAAAATTATCGCAATTAAAATAGTTGTCACTGTATTATCTGGTTATAGTAAACTGCTACATTGCTACACATGCAAGCACATCTGACTGATTTTTTTTAATGCCATGCTGACACTTTATGAGGTCCTAAATTAAGAGCCACAAAATCATGACTGAAA
>VZRE01007159.1:7587-26861 GCA_013396775.1 Cephalopterus ornatus
TGGGAATATTTTATTTTTTTTTAAATTAAAAGAATTGAACAGGAATGTGGTGTTTAGTTTAGTGAAAGCCAGCAAATGTGTATGATGAGACAGTTGGTACAAACAAGAGTATACATCTAAGGCTATCATCTGTGCTTTTGCTGCTTTTTGCTACTCAAGTAGTCATTAATCCTTACTCTTTCAGACTTTCTAGTTACTCACTTGTAGTCAATCAGTCCAACATAATTAAAAGGGTGGGGAGCTATCATGCATGGGCCATAAATTATTCCTCTTTGTAGTTATCACCTTAAGGCAGGGATTTCAGTTTGTTTCAGTTTGAGAAAGCGAAGCTTTTTAAAAGAACAGTGTTCAGATGAGGTATTCTGCTTGGAAACTTAGGCAACATAAAGAGAAATTTCTGATTTCTGCCCAGACAGAAATTTTCCTTGGTCTATGTGCAGGTTTTTTGCTGGCACAGATATGCTGTTGATGAGTTTGAATAGGTGAAGTTGCTTGTTGACATACCTGGACTATCATAAGCTACAATGTAAGTTTAGTTACTTTTTCAAATTTGTGTTTTTGGTTTTTTTAGACTGAACTGCTGGACTCATGGGGTAGGTGTTCTACAGAAGAGCAAAGTGTGGTTATACCAGCGCTGGCATTTAGATTTTTCATTCATTTGGTATTACTAAACTCCTGCTGTCTTCCCTATATATATGTGTGTGTGTGTATATATATATATATATATGTATGTATGTACACACCCTGCAGTAATAGGGAATTTGACAACTAAAAATCCTCAAAGGAAGACTGAACTCACTGGGAAAACAAAACAAACAAACAAAAAACCCCTAAACATCAAAGAACAGAGGAATTCAGAGTTCAGGTTAAATAGATTGTGTGGACACTGTAAAATAATCTAAAATTATCAAAATCTGGGAACACACTGTAATCATTAACCCTCAGAAAACTGCCTGTTAGAAGTTCATTAAGTTCTTGAAAGTGTTTGTAGAAGTCTTCAGCAGACCTAGTGATTGTTTTGATACAATGCATGTTATATTAACAGCTAGTAGATGCTGCAGCTGCACGTAGGTAAGGATAAGATACCTAATTCAGTACACAAAGGATAACTTCTAAGGAGCACCTTGAAAACTGAAAAGCTGTAATTAGAGAAACTGCCTTAGCATAAAAGTTTAACCAGGATGACCTACTTAGAAGGATCATCATGTACCTAAAGTCAGGCTACAGTTTGCAGTCATAAATATTACATCCCGTCTTTTTTTAAGGTTGCATTTCTCTTCCAGTAAATGCCTCAGTTCGCATTAATAGTTGAAGACTGCCATCACATCTGATTTCTCTGAGAAACACTCAAACTGTATGAAATTAATCTAGAGGAAGAGACTAAAAATGAAGACATTTTCCACTATAGGTGAATTTCTATTGTTAAAAAGCTGGGAAATACCTTTTAGCTTCTAACGTCATGTCTATGTGATTTTAAGCTTCATTTTCTTCTGTCAGAAGTACATCATGCCCTTAGTTTTTCTAATGCAGTCTATAATTCTTCCTATTCCTCAAAACAGTATCACTCTTAAAACCAATGTCTGGAATATTCTTCTGGAGACAGTGTCTACAACAGAATGAATAAAGGGCTACTTCCTAAAGCATTACCCTGGTCTTCTCCCATGGAGATTGGAGTGCAGTTCACGCTACTTTAGAAAAGCAAATAGGATTTGCTTCAGAAATGTCCATCCATTTTTACTCCTGCATCATGTCTCTGCCTCCTTAGTTGTACTAATGCAGTTTTTTCTGAGGTAAGGCTGGAAAATAGATCATTAAAATGATCATGGTTAGAAATAGCCTTTTCCCCAAGATGGAAGGAAGCAGTGTTTTCTTAGGAGCACTGCTACAGAAATTTCAGCCTGCTTTCTCTGAGAGGGGAGGCTTCTGCAATCTGTTGCAGTGCCCAGATTCACACGCACACACACACACACATAGAGACCCTTAACTTCAGACACATGAGTAATGGTGCAGTTTTGTAATTGATTTTAGCTCGTCCAACTACGGACTGTTGCCAAAGAAGTATCCTGCATTTGTTCTCTCGCTTTGCCTGCACGCTGCTGCCATTTCTTTCTCCTGCCCCTAATGATAGTGCAGATGTGTGATGAGCAAATTGCCTTGCAGATGTGCCTGAAAACTGCGCAGGGAAGAAGGGAATGGTTAGTCTTCAGTCTAATAAGCAAACTGCTCCTGACTAATTGTGTCTGCATTTGTGACCTTGGGGCTGTGCAAGATAGGAAGATACAGCAGGGGAAACAGGGAGGAGAACTCAGGCAAAATGTCTTGGTGCTTTCATGCAGACAGATTAGCAGGGACTCATGCTGAATTTACCCACTTTGGGATGAATTAGTTGATGATATACAGTTGTTCCAGTCTGCCTCTACTGTCACTATGGACAGGGAAGAAAGGAATGTGTCTGTGCATAGTTTAGGTATTGGGCATCTTCGAAGTGTGAAAGTGCCACCACTTTTGTCCATACAGCTCCCTGTGCTGAAATTTTTAGGGTGGGACTTCATATTGTTAAGACTCCATGTGAATGCAATGGTCAAATCCAGTCAGCTTTGAGACACTGGTACAGGTGTGAGGAATATTAGCTCCCTACAGGATTTGTGTTAAGCAGCAGGCTGGTCAGAGGGCAAATATTTCACGGTCAGTCACTGAGAGAAAAGTTAGTATTTGTAGCCCTTTCTTACAAAACAGGGAGTTCACATGTGGAGGGACACTGAAGAAAGAGTCAATATGATGTATGGTGCATGGAATTGATTGGTTTCTTTCAGAATAAAACATGGTATCCAAGACTAGAGAGTAATAAATTGAATTCTGAAAACCTGTAGAGAGAATAAACTTATCTTCAGCATATTTTCCTTGTAACCTGGGATATTTTTATCTCTGAAGAAAACACAGGTTTGTATATTGAAAAGCCCTGTGCTTTGGCGTCCAGTGTTTAAATGAAGATTTGTATGGTACTGTATCAGTGTGAAGAAACATTTAAAAAGGAGTAAACTTTTTTGTCCTGTATTTTGCAGGTTGAATATTACAGCTTCACATGTACTTGGGCTTTCTCTACTGATGTCTGACACACAATAGATACTCCAAAAAAGTATTCAGCAGGTGCCTCTGTGGCATAACAACAGTCCTTCTTTGATTCAAGATGGAGGACACATACAAAGATAGGACTTCACTAGTGAAAGGAGCCAAAGACATTGCCAAAGAGGTGAAGAGGCAAGCAGTGAAAAAAGTGAATAAAGCTGTTGACAAAGCCCAGGACGGTTACACACAAAGGTCCTACAATCGATTCCAGGATGAAGAAGATGATGATGATTACTATGTCCAAGGAGGAAATTATGGTGTAGAAGCTAATGATGATGAAGGATCAAGTGAAGCAACTGAAGGACATGATGAAGATGACGAAATTTATGAAGGGGAGTATCAGGGAATCCCCAGCATGGGTCAGGGAAAGGATGATATGGTGGCCTTAGGTCAGCCTATGCGTGATGAATATAAGGATCGCCATGAACTGGAAACAGAGAGAAAAGCTGATGAAGAAGAGCTAGCACAGCAATATGAATTAATAATACAAGAATGTGGCCATGGTCGTTTCCAGTGGGCCCTCTTCTTTGTGTTGGGAATGGCCCTAATGGCTGATGGGGTTGAAGTTTTTGTAGTTGGATTTGTGTTGCCCAGTGCTGAAACAGATATGTGTATACCCAATTCCGGATCAGGATGGCTTGGTAAGTGAAGTCTTTGATCTGTCTTTTTGCTATTACAAGACTTGGTTACAGTAAGCCTAAATATGTATTTGTCAACACCAATGCTTATATAAAAACATGTTTGTATTGAATGTAAATAAGAAATCCACAAAGTGCAGTAACATTAATTATGGATTCAATGAAGATTATAATTTTATTTTTTAGATGGTTGTTTTCTTACTCAGTAAATAAATCACTAAAGAGGAAGACTGCAAAGTAAAACTTCAGAGAAGAAGGACACAATTTGTTCTCGTTTACAAGAGTAGGCATCCAGATGAACTAATTTTAAAAAAAGAAACAATAAAAACTCAAACCTCAAAACCAGCCAAAGGTGGAGTATTGGAGTTGTGCTGGATTTATTGAAATGTAATATAGAGTACATGATACAACTGGCCAGCAACATTGTCATACTGTATAGTACAGCCTTTCCCTCTTTTTGCCTTGTGTCGTTTTACACTAATGACTGTTCTCTAGCCATCCAAAAAGAATAATGCTTACTTTGGGTCAGGGCGACAAGTGACAGAAGATGAGCCTGGGGTATGCTTTCAGTGTTCATTCTGTTGGTGGGGATGGGCTGTGCCTCATCCTCTTGCCTGTTCCCTCCCGTGGGGTGGCAAACAGGCAGGCTGAGCCAGCCTCGTGTGACTTGCTGAGAACAGCAGTGCTGCAAGCAGGTCCGTGCTTGCCCCTCCTGGGCATGACGGGGCACATGCAAGGCTCTCGTGGGGCAGGGCAGTGGAGAAAAGGTGCAGAAATGGTTCCACAAGAAAGAGGGAAGGGACATGCTTTTTTTAATATGATTTTTTAATTCATTCTTGGCAGTTGAGGACAACTCTACTCATCAATTTTTATAATTTTTGCATCATTTTTATGTTGCTGGAACAAAAGTTATTGATCTCAATTCCATTTTTTGATTACTGATAAAGCTGTTTGTTTTACCATTTTCTCAACACCCTCTCAACAAATGGCATGGTCAAAGTTATCTTCATTCTCCAGGATGAAAACAATATAAGAGTAGTCACCAAATCAGTCTCCAATTAATTTGTATTACACTGTATTTTTGAAAAATGGTGTTTTATTTAAAGAGCTGCAAGTAAACATTATGGAGGTGTCTGGAATTAGGACTGGGGAGCATTGTCCCCACGGTAGCAGGGGCCATGAGAATTCACACCGACCTGTTGAGGTCTGGCCCATGTCAAGAAGACTATTGAGAATATCCCTGTCACTAGACCCTTCATGATGCTGACTTGAGATATATTGGAATGACTCTGTCAACCTTTAACTAAAATTCAGCACAGAAGCTGTTCAATATCTCATAGGTATAAATATTTGTGTGTGTGTGTGTGGGTATAAATGATTGTTGACAAAATTAACATAACAGCTACGGAAAGCTCAGGTGTGCAAGCAATGTATTTTCATGCCTAGATTATAGAAATTGTAGTGTATCTTACTTTGGTAATAATATAATGCTAGCCTCTGTGTTGTGGTATTAACAAACAAATAATTCTGTGCTAAAAGATTAACATACAAAAGCAGGAAGAACAGAGATAAGCAATTTCTCTCCCGGTGTGTGTTGAAGGCATTGCAACGCTCGGTCATTTTATCAATAATTTCGTCAAAAAAATATATTACTTGTCATTTGTTAATAGAAATATATAATTAACTGCAATTCATCAGTACACTGACATACATATTGCTTATAAGCAAAGTAGATACATTGCTTGCAGACAGCATAACCTTAATTCCAGTGATACAAAATATTCATTGTATCAATGAATGCTTAATGAAAGCATTTTTGTACTGTCATAACTAGGCTCTCACAGCCATGCATTTAAATGATTTTGTCATTGTGATTTCACATCATAATTACATCCTAACTGGGGTCTTCCAGATATACAGGAAGACCAGGCATAATTTTCTTTTCATGATTATAATTCCATGATCCAGAGGGCTTAATGTTGTTAGAATACTAAAGGCACAAGACCAGTGCTAGATTCATTAGGTAGAATTGGTACACATACAAAATATTTATTTTTCAGGCACTTTTCTAATCCATTAAGATACATACTAAGAAAGTGTTAATTTGTCTTTGAAAAAGCACTCATTGCCTCCATTATAAAAAATGATTTCTCATATATCGTACCATGACAGTTTACTAGGGAACATGAACTAATTAAAACCATGCGACAATATTCATTGAGCCTCTCTGTTGCATTTTTTTATTTTTTTTTAATTTACTCGCACCACAACAATTTCCCAAATTTCTTTCCTGTTAACCTTTGTATGAGCTTGAGGCCTCTGTTGGTTGATCACTAGCAGCATTTCAGATCCTATAAAGTCACATGGTGACTATGCTGATCAGAGTCATGAACTAGCTTCTGATCGGCTTTTGAGTTAAATAATAAAATAACAGGGTTTTCATCTCCAAGAAGTTGCTTCAATAAAAATAGGGAAGCTGACTTGCTTAAATTCTCCCAAGATTATAGTGACATGTCACTAAGTATGAGGGAAAGGTGCAGTTCAGCCTGGCTGTACTTGCCAACTCCTGCATCTGTGTGGATTCACACTGACCTCTTGGGTTCTGGCACTGATGAGGCTGGACTGTACCTTCATGAGACAGTGTGTAGGCTCAGGCCTAAAGATGGCATTTCAACTCTTTTCCTGCTTACATCTTCTCTTTGCTTTTACATGCAGCTCAGAAGTGGACTGATATTAGGTTAATTCTCTGGGCTCTGATTTGGGTATACTTTTTGCATAATTTTTTCTCTATGTTTTTGCATTCAGATTGTTCTTAAGTTTTACTGTGTTAGTTTTTTTTTTTTCTTTTCTGTAAAATTCGAATTATGGGCTTTACTTTCCTCAGCATTTCTGTATCTGAAATACTGAAATATTGTTTTCTCTAAGCTAGGCAAGCTAGTCCTTCCCAGTATATCTGTTCCAGATACCATGCCACTTCCGACCATCCTCTCACTGGTGCTCCCGTGGGACCTGTAAGTGCTCACCCTCCTGTGTAAGATCTTTGGTAGCTGCACTGTTGTCACCATTGCTAGCAGTATATACAGGCTGACTCCTGCTTGACTGACCCGTGATGACATTTTTCATGGCACCAGTTGGCACATTTTTCAAAAGATACCTCCATTCCTTTTTCACACTTTGTCAGAATCCTGGAATCATATACCAGTTTGAGGTGGAAGGAGCCTTTTAAAGGTCATCTAGTCTAACCTCCCTGCAATAAGCAGGGACATCTTCAACTTCATCAAGTTGCTCAGAGACCCATCCATCTCAGAACTGAGAAATATCAGGGTCCCAGGCTTAAGTTATTATCTTTAAACTTTTTTTTTTTTTTTTGGCATTCATACCAACAAAACCTGACAACTGATTAGCCACTCATATTTGCTGATTGCCATCCTTTCCAAAGGCCAATTGTTCCTCAATGATTTATGATAGTCTCCCTGGTCTGTTTTGAATCCCTGTATGATCCTCTGTACATCATCAGCAGCAGCAGCATCAGCATCAGCATCATCATGTACAATTGTGTGAAGCAGTGTGTTTGCCAAGACTTTGATATAGTTTCATAGACAGTACAGTAACAAACAGAGAAATAATTTTTATTTGTTAATACAGACAGTTTCTTCCATCTAAAAAACCCTAAGTATTGGGGTAAATCACTGAACTGATAATGCAGGTGTTGTGAACACGAATAGCAAGAAACAGTTTACTTTGGAAGTCAAATTATTTTCTGAAAACCTGCGTTTAGTGTCAAATAATGCCTTGATGTAAGGTTTTATCCTGGATTTAATAATCAAAGTTGTGTAATATTTGTAGAAAGAAGAGTATCAGAGGCATAACTAGGTCTTTTGGGCTGAAGTAGTTTTCGGTCTGGGACAACAGCCTCCAATTCTGAAGTTCTGCATTGAGTAGCTAATGCAACATGCTTATAAGCTCTGCTAAGAATACCAGATGGCCACTGAATTTTCCTCCTCCTTCGTTTAAAAAAGTACTGGCTTGCCAGATCCTTGCTACTTAATTTGATTCTGGTTTTGCACTGATCATTTTCAACAACTTTATATTCAGCCAATACCTTCCTAGAAACTTATCAATGACAAATGCAAGTCCTTCACCCGAGACAGAATAACCCAGATCACTGGTACAAGGCTAAACACTGAACCGCTGGGCAGCAAACAGCTCTGCAGAAGAGGATCTTGGATTTTTAGTAGGAAGGAAGTTAACATGAGACAACAGTGCCTTGCAAAAGGACCTGGTCTTGTTTAGCTTGGAGGAAAGACATCCAGGAGGGGAATCTGTACTATTTGGTGAAGTAATTGAGGGAAGCTACAGAGAAGCTGCACAAGAGGTAGGAATTTGCAACCAGGGATCATCTGGTGTAACTAAGAAAGTTCACATTGTGGATATTGCACAGAGAAGATGTGGAATGTTGTGGAGATTTTCTAAAGAATGCCTGAAGCAATGTAATCTTGTTCTGAAGGTAACCCTGCTTTTAGAAGAGGTCAGACTAAAACTCTCCAAATGTCCCTCCCAACCCAAGCTTTTCTGATTTCATAAACTAAAAAATAGCTGTCTGCAAATGTATAACACTTCCACCACTCTATAACTAAAACAGATGCTGCAGATGTTACACCTGAGTAAACTTCTAAAGGAAAAGGGTATTCTGAATTCATGGGTTCATGTACACAGACTTGCTGTTTCAAACACAGATTAGAGTCTAAATTCATTTAGGCAAGATCATATAAGCTGTTCTCTTCAATGTCTTCATAAATGACTTGTATGCAGGACTCGGAGTAATAATAAGCAAGTTTGCAGACAATACAAGACTGGGAGGAGCTGTTGACGCCCTCAAAGGCAGGGAGGGAGGCCCTGCAGAGAGGGGGCCTGGAGGCCTGGACTGTACAGTCACCAATCATATGAAGTTCAAAAAGGGAAAGTGATGGATTCTGCACCTGGGCCGAAGCAACCTTGGATGTACGTAAAACTGGGGAATGAGAAGCTGGAAAGCAGTGCTGCAGAAAGGGACCTGGGAGTCCTGGTTAGTGGCAATATTATGTGTCAGCAGTGACGAAAACTGCCTCAGTATTCAAGGTGAGGCCACCCCAGTGCAAAGCAGAGCGGGACAATCCTCTCCTTTGATAGGCTGGCGATGCTTTGCCTGATGCCCTCCAGGACACAGTTGTCCCTCCTAGCTGCCAAGGCACTGCTGGCTCATATTCAACTTGACATATCCCTTTCCAAGGGGCTGTTCTCCAGCCTCTCATACCTTTTATTTGCACAGAAAATTTAAGTTGAATAATTATGCGCATGTAGTTGTCTTCAAATCTCTTACAGATCAGTTGTGTCTAGAATAGGTAAAAATCTTTGGGCTGCTGTTTTGTTCATTATGGGTTATTTTATGTCTCTGCCTATCCCCGCACAGATCAGCAATTTTACCATTTATGTCACACAAATCTGTAGTCTTACAAAAGTGGCAAAAAGGAGGAAATGCCTCCCAAAGGAAAAGACTGAGAGCTACGTTGATTTCACACATTTAATTTGGCTGTCACTTTCACTTTTTCCTCTCAGTATCAAGTACCTTGGGATCTCTGACTGACAATACATCACTTCTTAAATCGATATGTCAAATGGAGTTTTTTAACCAAACAGAACATTTAAAATATGATGGTGCTCTCTTTTCCAAGTGTCTGTTTGGTTAGTTCTGCAGCAGAGTTTAGTTATAATCTGCAAGCTTTTGTGTTTCTTGTGCACTTGTAGCTCTGAATTTTTTATCTTGCATAAAATACTGAGCCATGAAATGAGACAATGTATAAGTTCTTGTCAAGAAGAAGAAATATTTTCGTGGAGAAAGTGTTACTGAACTACATTAAGACATACAACAAACATAATTTAATAGCTCTTCATCACAGCTGAATAAATTTCTTCCTATGCATGTTCACGATTAATTTAATCAATCAAGGATTTTAGCCCCTTTCGAAGTTTGACTTGTCATTTTATCTTACACTATCAGTATTTTGAATAATTGAAAGAAAACTGTATATTGTCTTATACAGAGTTTGAAATAGCTTCTTATGCCAGACCTTTGGCTTGTTTAAGGGAATGTCAGTGCTGAAAAGTATTAAACACAATTAATTTTTTAATCTACTCTAATTTTTTAATCTAACTTGAATTATATCTGAAAGATACAACTCTTGTGATGGGTACACTGTACATACCTGTTTTACTTGTTTGAAGTATCAGTTTTGTATTTTTTCAAGTGTGTGGAATATCACTGCTGTCATAGTTATTGCAGAATCAAAGTCACTATATTATACAAGTGTAAATACTTATATGAAGGAACAATACAGCGTTACTGATAAAATTATTATGAAGATGACATATGTACATTTTTTAAATTCTTCATGCAAAAACTTGTTTAGTAACAGCTATAATAATAGTTAACAGTTTGTCCAGGATACTGTTATTTACTGACATTCATAATGAAGTCTATTTTTTCATGTATTCCTATCCATTTTTCATTGCTTTGTCAGCCCTGTAGAGAATGGGAGGACTTGATATGAGGGAACAATATAAATGCACATTTTTGTAGTTTGAGATGCTACAAAAAAACCTCACAGAAGTCTGGGAGGAGTTACTCACAGATTTGTTATGTGAGCAGAACTATGGGTGACTTAGGGGAGTTCTGGCCATTTTTTTTTTCATTAAAGAATCTCAGATATTACACCCAGACCAACTCTGCTTACTACTTACCCTGCTTATTTACTGCTAGATGTGCACTTCCCTACTGCTAACTGGAAAATGTTGTTCATTGGCTCTGATAAACCTATGACATATTTGCGCAGCATCTATCAGTCTTTGTTCCAGCTAATGGAAACAAAACCAAGTGGTTTTGATGACACATTACATATATGAAGTTATTCTAGCTTTTCTTAATAAGTAATATTTTCTCTGGATAAATATGTAATGGACTAAGTGTTTTCAAAGACTCACAGAAACCTGGTTAACAGGCAGACTGATGTTTTGACTTCTTGAGAGGATTGCAAAAAGTTGGGAGAGTACAGAAATGTAGAAAAATCAAGCAGATGGTGTGAAGTGAAACTGACCATACGTCCATAGTATTAAAAAAGATCTGCATTCTCAAAAATAAGTGAAGGTGGCCCATTTGCAAATTTCTTTGTGTCGTGTTACCTGGACTGAAATTATTTGTTTTATACTGGTTAGCAGTGGAGAGTCTCATGTAAATTTGAGGGAGTATGGGTGAATATAACCTACGTTGTGTGTGACTATTGTGCTGTGTATTGCTTTTATCTGGCATTTGTCAGACCTGCTCATTTTCACGAGCACAAATACTTTCCTAATCCGCTAGAATTCAGGGCAATTTTCAAGGTTGGTTCTGAAGTTGCCACTAGCAAGTCTTGTTAAATGGATATCATAAACCGATAGATGTTGTCATCTAAACAATTTTCCACCCAGACATTATAACAGTGCCTCCTCGTACTACTGTTAATACGTAATTAAAAAGCCTGTTTAGCTTCACCAGCACCTGCAGGTGTAGTGGCACCACACAGAAGATTATTCTCGTCTGTTATTCTTAATTCTGACACTGGATTGTTTAATCTGTTTCACTGGGTCCAAGTGGGAAAGCAAAAACATGGGATCCTTAGCAATGGAAGTTTCCTTTTTCACCTTCATGCAACTGTGTAATAGGTGAGGTAGACCAGGTATCTTGTCAGGCACTTTGGGAGATTATGGGAGTTTCAGACCCTTATCAATTTTTGCAATCAGTTCCTAAACAACTTAGGCCTAGTTCAGTGTCTCTCTCTGAAAGTAAAAGTTTTGGTTTGGGTTTCTTTTATTTTTGTTCGGTTTTGTTCTGGTTTTGGGGTTTTTTTTAGTATCATTTCTCTTCCCTCACCCTTTTACTTCATTGGAACAGTGGTGGTAACAGCCACTGTATGGATGAAACAAAATAAAAAGAACCTATTTCCTCCCATTTGCAAGCAAAGAAGTTTAAACAGTATTGGAATATAGTTACACAAAAGAGAGTTAATGGCTGATTAAACACTGAAGAAATAGTCAACTGTTAGCTTTAATATTGAACAGTAACCTTCACTAGAAGCATAGTTTTATTAGTTAAATCTTAGTATCAAGTGCTTTGATTTGCTGAGCTGGATGCATCTGTTACAAATTTAAGTCTAATATGTTGGGATTTTTGTTTTAATTCAACATTAATTAAAAGTTAGTGATATTCATGCGCTGGGCTCTGTTTAGAGTCAGAAGCAGGACTAGTTGAATAAGAAATTAATATTCAGGCAATAAAATGTGGCCAAAATGAACAGTTTTGATATGAAATGAGGTGATTAATGTAGATGACTGCATGGGCATATTAAAGCTTTAGTGAAATATATTTTTAGGCTTTGAAATTTAATTAATCCTAGCTCATTGCCCAGTGCTCTGCACTGTTCAGTCATACACAGCATTTATAATCATTCTGATTCTCAGGATTGCCGTGGAAGTGCATTTCAAATTGCAAAGTCACAGCAATTTCTGCCATGACAGGGTCCATGGACAAAAAGTGCATTGAATTTAGCATCTAAATCTGAGAGCAGAAAAATCCAGAGGAACCTCAGCAATTGCAGTGGGATAAAACAGGAATTAGGGGGGTTAGGACAGCTTAACTGGGTGTGTTTTATCCAAAGCTTGCCAATTAGGATTTTCTTGCTGATGCCAGAGGGATCAAAGGAAAAGATAGTGTGAAAATAGTGACTTCAGTGATAACACCTAGGGAATCTGTCAACAGCTTCACGTCATCACCTGGGATTACCTGAGTTTATGTTAATGTCTGTGCTCTCTATATTGTGCATTGGTAACTACCACCTTGTAAAATATTGTTTGTATGGGAAGAAAAATACCAGTAATTGTCTATTTTTTACAGTTCCATGTCATTAAATTTGAATGTTGATTGATTATTTCTGTTGTGATTATCAAGGAAACAGGGCTTTAGTCTTTTTCTGTGTAAGGCATTGTGGATTTATCTAGCCAAGCAATAGCTGTATGACATAGCAGAGTGCTGCTGCCTGCTGAAATAATCACTATCAGTATTCCATCTGTAAATTATTCCAATGAAGAAATGGAATAACTCTAATGAATTTTTTATTCTGAGAAATCTGTTTTGGAATAAATAAAAATGATGCTAACATCTGGTAGTAGATCACACTTTTAAAAGACTAGTTATTGGCATGATAACATTTTTAAAGCAGAAGTGATGATGACAATGTACTGCTGCCTTATCAGAAAATACAGCTGTGAAGAAAATTCCTCATCCTAGCAAGTAATCTATTACCTGTCACAGTCTCTGTAGCCACTGAGCTTCTTCTATTAATTTATTAATTTATCTGATTTGGATATAAGGATAAGCAGAAGCAGTTATTCCTTTTGTTATTACAGTGTTTCAGTTAAAATAGTATCTGAAAAATGGATGTTACCAATATTACCTATAATATTCTGAATGTATGTTACCAATATTACTAATAATATTCTGAAACAGTACAAAAATCCATATCAACACATCTGCTTGTGTAAATTTTAGATATATGGTAAGATGAATGCTATTGGAAATGTAAGGAGAGTTAATAGCATATGGAAACTTAGAACTAGAAAGTATTATGTTTTTTAAAATTAACAGATAATGTAAAGGTCCAGAGTTGTATCACCTTGTTCTGCACTAAATATATAAAGCAGAATTAGTCTCATTAGCCCAAAGAGAGGAAACATGGTGGCAAAATGCCAATTTTTTTCCTGATGGAATTAAATTGAGCCTTACACCACAAACACCTCAGGTTGTAAATCTCAAAACTGAGGTACAGGAAGCAAATTGAAATTAGGCATATTAGGCACATAAATTTAATACAAGCATGCCAGAGGAAACAAAAAAAAAATCACTAATACTTGAATGAAATTTGTGTGAAGGATTGTTGTGTGACCCACTGTCTTTCCTGTGGGCAGTATTCCTTTGTAATACTGGAAAAGCTTTGATCAAACCTTTCCAGCCGTAAGTTTTCATCTCTGGCATTTCCCTGAGGGTGGACCCACACTGGAATAGATTCCTGATTTGGAACTATATGCAAGTTCTTTTTCTGGGGAAAAAAAAGAATAAGCATTTTTTGGGCTTTTTTTCTTTATTTCATGGAGAAGACAGAACTGGTCTCAATTCTTTCCTTCCAAGCAAAAAAATTTTCTTAGTTTGTCTTTGACCTTCAGAAGAGCACAGCAAGGGGACGAGTTTGGGCAGCCATGCCATGAGACCATTTTTACTTCAGTCTCAATCTTAAATCAAAGCAAATAAATTGTAGGTATCTGTTGGTCTAAAATTTTGGTGGCCTAAAATTCTGTTTATAGAATTTTGTCTTGCATTAGCTCTTTTCTGCTTTCTAAATATGTCAGGAGTCCCATTCACTTAGTTTCAGTTGTCTTTCAACTGTCTTTGAGTCTCCATAATGACTTCAACATCTACTTCCCTTTTTTAGTTAAGTTCTCTAGAAAATTTATACTTGATTCTTTGAAAAGGAAAAGATATGAAATAAGCCCCCAGTTTTGTATTCTTTTTTATTTCCATTTAATGTTTTGTACTTTTCTTAGGCTCTATATTTGTTTTATATTTGTGAGACTTCTCTTTAGAAGTACGGTACTTGGCTACCTCACAACAACTTTCTTTTACTAAATCAATCATCAAATTATGCCTGTCACAATATTACAAACGTGTATTGTTTCAGTTACTTATTTTGCAGATAATCTTTTTTCTCCTTATCTTAAAGATTGTAAATAGATTTGAATGAAAAACTCTTGAGTTACTTGCTCTTTCCTTTTCCTCCCTAGGCTGGCCAACTGAGTATGGGAGCTAAGCATGGTTTTAAGTTCCATTTTCCTGATTTTCATGTTCCTCTATTGTGGTTCATCATTGTTGTTTGAGAACAGGATAATTTTGTCTGAACACCAGATAGATTTATCTTGATTTTTATTTGTGTGGAACTTCTGGGTTGGTACCCGACTGAATGTCATCAGGTGTTTTGTAGGCATTTTTGAAATTGGTGCTTAGGTTTGATGGGAGTGTTTTGTTTGTTTGGGGTTTTTTACTGTTGATGGAGCAGAGGGGCTATTTCTTGTTTTAGTTAAAACTGATTGATGTGAGCTATGAATTGTACAACATATATTTTGTGTAGCTTTTACATCAGAGAATATCTCTGATTTGTTTTCTTATGTAAATACTAAAAACCGAGAATTTCATAAATTCTATAAATGAATAAATATTTTTAAATATTTGTTTTGAATTGAAACAATATGTTTTGGTTCTTTGTCTTCATGAAAATGCTAATGTTTTAGTATTGCTCAACATGTTTCAGAAGAGGAGATGAGTTTGTCTTTATTTTTCCACTGATCTCATTGGAACGAGGTATTTTCCTTTGTGTGATTTTATACCTTTCTTTAGTTATGGAGACAAAGTTGTCGTTTTTTACTGACTGTGAAGGATATCCAGAATGTCTTGTGCACTAAGCAGCTAAAAAAATTTGCAAAAGCGAAATGATCTGTCATGTGGACGCTTGTCACTTTGGAATTATTACTGTTAGAGAACAAAGCATGCAGGTTACTCAGGTGAAAGTCACACTGCAAGACTCAAGAATCACTGCAGTGTGATAGACACTATGCAAACTTTTATATTGAGACTGAGGTGCTTCAGCATTCATTTTAAAATTAATACCTGTCATGTATTTAAACAGATAAATCCTATTACCATGTTTTCTGAAAATAATTCTAGTAATTCAAGTAGAACTTGACTGTTGGTAAATATATATTAAGCCAAAGAGCAAAAAGCTTCAAAACAAGTGTGTAATTAAGCATCTGTGCTAAAGAGTATGAAATTTCATATTGTAACCTGTCTGCAGTTGTCCTGAAGGTGAAGGCAGGAGAAGTGGATTAGTCTGAAGAGCAGTAATAAAAAAAGAGCCTGATATGCTGTGGCATTTGGGGATTTGCATACATTGCATGTAATTACGTAAAAAGGGTCATTTAACATCTAAAGTTAAGACACAAAATGATTGCTGTGAGAAACAGCTAGCACATAGATAAAGGAAATCCATGGCTTGAGAAGGCTTGAACTTGCAAAGACTCATGCACAATTTTAATTTCAGTTAATACAGTGGCTGTCAAACACATTTGTTGGGAAACAGTACTTAGCAACTTTTTCAGATGGCTGACAAATTGGTATTTTGCTTTAACCACTTAGATCTACACCTTAAAAATTTGCCATTCTGTAACTATGGAGCTTGCTGTTACATCACTACAAGCATCATTTAGAGAAAAGAAGAAATAGTTATTACAGAGGAATATTAGATTGGATCAGTTCTTTATGTACAAAGATCACAGTGGTGGTACATCTGAGGAGATGCATGGCATAATATAGCAAATAAGAAGTGAAGATCTAATATGCTGAATACATAGATGGTTTTAAAGACATCCAAAGACAGGATCTGTAGAAAATTTGAGTCCTTCTGTCAATTCTGGAGTTATTACAGCTTGCTTATATTTGTTGTTTTAATGGAAAAGTATTTGCTTTAATTACCTCCTATTACAAAGTTAATTGGAGGTTATGTTCAATGGTTGCCGCAGGGTTGCAATTCTTTTCAAAGTCTTTTCTGATCAAAGAAACTATTAATGGATTATAATTAAGTATAGGTCTGAAAGATTATCATCTTTAAAGTCCAAATATACTGTTTATCAGGGTTAGAACAAAGATAAATCTGGATATTCTTATATTCATTATGCCACTTAAAAGCATTGGAGTCCTTCGCTATGGATTGTTATATTCTAAACAATATCATACGAGAAGATCCTAATACAAGTAAATAAAACACTGATTACAATATAATTCTTATGAAAAAGGTGTTTTTCTCCTCATGGAGCTGGCTTAGAACCACGTTTATAATCATGTTTTCCAAAATATAAGTAGTATTTTAATCTTATTTTTAAAGTATTTTTTATAATGAGATTACTCTTTCCAGCTGTATGAAATACATTTCTCATTCAGGCAAATGGTCAGAACAACACAACAGGAAAAAAATAACTTCATGCTACTTGCGTTAGTGCAAAAAAACCAACCACCAGTGAATCCCACAGCCTCTGAGATTCTTTGTTGCAAGAAGTCTGACTTTACTTTCATTGCAGTACTTTTTCCTGGTGAAGGATACTTGCAAACTAATTTCTTAGAAGGTTATGTCTATCATTAAATACCAGGCTCTCTGAATTACAAGAGATATCAGCAAGTAATGAAGTTATGGCAGCATAAAGAGTAAAACACTCTTTAAGTGAACCTCAGTGACTGATCACGGATGTATTGTTATGCTATTGTTTAGATTGTCCATAACTAGCATTTTAATACTGAAGGAGTTCTTGGTCAGCTGCTTTGTAAGGCTAAGCTGCTGCTAGCAGTCTGAAAGATGCTGTGTGCACATCCATTTAAAAAATACTTAGCCACCTGGTAGCCAAAGTGTGTGCATAGTGAAAAACAATTCCAAACTCCCATTCTCTCATCTGAAAAGGATGCAAGTATGCATTCTGTACATTTGTGCAATGGGGCAAAATTGGTGAAGTGTGCAGAATTTCTGCTGTGCAGAGAAAATGTAGGTTGTTAAAACCTTGCAAAAGAATAACAGAAGAGAATATCTTAGCATGGCATAAGTTTCTCTTCAGCTGCCTTTTGTCTCTTCTCAGTGCTCTTCCGTCAGTTTACAGAGTTTTAGATTACATGTTACCTTGTGGGAAAAATCAAAGACATATGTTACAGATATCATCAGAAGTCTTTGTATTTTGAAATAAATTTTAATTTTTAAGAGTATGTTCTAAGATCAGGCTGGATGTCAAATCAGTGTGTCTCTTGTGCTGAATTAGCTAATTTCTTTAGAGGCACAAGTGTGCTGTACCAAAAAAAAAAGAGAAAAGAAGCCAGTCTTGTGTTCAGCAGTAGTTGCTCAGAAAGGGAGTACTCCCTCAGGACAACATGCTAGGTGGAAATCTATATAAATATACTTACACCCATACAATAAATATTTTTTGTGATCGATGTTTAAAGGCAAAGAAAAAAGGGAGCAAGGTCTGACCAACAACAGGGTATTTAATTTTTACATATGTAAACTTATGCAAAATGTAGTATGTGATTTAGGAAAGATGTACAAAAAATTTAGTGTTATTCTCAAGAGATTTATGTTCTGACCAGTGGAAAGCATAATAAACAAGAGCTACAGAGGTTGGAAAGGATGAGCTTGTGATAATCTAATGATAATAAAACGATAATCTGAACTCATTGATTTCTTGCATTTGTTTTGTGGTTGTTCAGCTATTTTAACTGTTCATACTTAAAGTTCTCCTTTGCCATTTGTCACTTTTATGACTTCTTGTGAATATTACTGCAGGGGAAAAAAGGTCTTAAGGAATTATTTGAAAGTGGACTTCCTTTACAGGCTGCAGATGGGGTTTAAACTAAAATTTACAGGGGAGGGGAACCTCAATGTATCCCACTCCTAATAGTTTGATGCCAGTGCCAACAAGAGATGCCCAGAGTTTGGAGAAGGGTCAGAAGCCATCAGGTTTAGATAAGGAAGAAATTCTTCACTATGAGTGTAGTGAGGCTTTAGAAGAGGTTGCCGAGAGAGGTTGTGGATGCCCATCAAGGCCAGGTTGGATGGGACTCTGAGCAACCTGATCTAATGGAAAGTGCCTGTGCCCATGACAGGGATGTTGGAAGATGAGCTTTATGGTCCCTTCCAACTCAAACCACTTGTGGTGGTTTGACTTTGGCTGGATTTCAAATACCCACTAAAGTCACTCTCTCATTCTCCTCTGCAGTTGGACAGAGGAGAGAGGAAAAAACCGGTTAAGAATTCCCGCATAGGGATAGGAGCTGGGAGAGGTCACTTACTAATTGGCAAAAGAGATTTAACGTGGGGTAAAACTTACATTTATTATTAGCAGGATAAGAGCTAACGAGTGAGAAATAAAACAGTCTTAAAACACTTTCACTTCCCACCCCTCCTTCTTTCTATGTTCTCTCTCCTCCCTTCCAGCAGTGTAGGGAAACAGGAAAGGGAGGGTTGTAGTCAGTTCTTGTTTCCCATGGGGTGCAGTCAAGTCTCTGCACCCTGATGGTCCTCTATGGGCTGCAAGGGGACAACTTGCTTCACCAAGGTCTTCACCACGGTCTTCACCACAAGCTACAGGGGGACCTCATCTCTGAGTTGTTCCCCTGCTTCTGTGGGGTCTCTCCCACGGGAGACAGTCCTTGATGGACCTCTCCAATGTGAGTCCATCCCTCGGGCAGCAGTTCTTCCCAATCTGCTGTCTTGTGGGTTACTCCTCCATGGGGTGCAGTCAGGTTTTTGCACCCTGATGGTCTTTCATGGGCTGCAGGGGGACAGCTGCTTCACCATGGTCTTC
>VZRE01007159.1:26929-97760 GCA_013396775.1 Cephalopterus ornatus
ATGAGGTCCGTCGTAGGGCCACAAGTCCTACCCAGGAAAAACTTGCTCTAGTGCGGGTTTCTTTCTCCATGGGCCACAGGTCTGCTGCAGGACTCTGCTCCATCCTTGGACCTCCGATGGAGTCACACCCTCCTTCATTCATCCGCTTGTTCCAGCATGGGCTCCTCCATGGGCTGCAGGGGGGTCTTTCCACCCTCCATGGGCTGCAGGGGCCTCAGCTCTAAGTCCTTCCCCTGCTTCTGGGGCAGAGGGGGTCCCCTCTCCCCCTCCTGCTATACTGACCTTGGTGTCTACATTGTTGTTTTCAAGTTCTCTTTTGCTCTTTCCGGGCTGGAATTTTCTTGCTCAATAATCTCGTCTGTTCTTAAATATGTTATCACAGAAGTGTTCAATGCTAAGTGTCTCAGCCTTGGCCAGCAGCAGGAAGTTCCCTCCTGGAGCTGGCTATCATTGGCTCTTCATAGGACTGGGGAAGTTTCTAGCAGCTTCTAACAGAAGCCACCCCTATTGCCCTCACACTACCAAAATCTAACCACATAAACTCACAACACCATTCTGTGATTCTATGATGTTCTGTATAAAGAAAGACAGAAAATACGAAAAAGAAAAAAGCCAGAAAAATGCACTGAAATAAGTGGCATTGGTAGCTGCAGTAGGTTCAGGATGGAAGAGATACAGATCTTTAGTCAGGGAGAAGGATTGTGCAGAGCCTGCAAGGCAATTAGAACAAAATTCAAAGTTAATATAATGGGAAAGAAGAAGTTAATGCTGCAGCTCAGAGAGCAGCTTATTTATAGCAGTTTATTGACAGGATGAGAATATTATTTTTAGCAGCATCTTTTGAATGCTCTTTAGGAGAATTACACCAACATAAGAGTCCAAAGCACAGTACAATGACCAAAGGATTTGTCATCTAAAAGGAAGGTTAATGTTTTTAAACCCTCAAGACTTGGAAACATTTTTTCTTTCGTGGTTCATAGTGTTTTGATATTTCTGTGTATCTCAAGGAAAATAATTGCTTGGTAAAATTTAGATTATTTACATAAAAATACTTCAAAGTTATGTATATAAAGAAATATTTCATTCGCTTTCTCCATTTCTTAGATTAGAGTGATGACTGGGAAAGCCCAACAATTTTTATATATGAGAGAATATAAGGAATTTCACTTCAAGAGTAAAAATCAACCATTTTCTTTGCTTTTTTGAAGCTGGTCTGCTGACAATGCAGCTGTTTAACTATATTTTTTATGTTCTTTCAACTGCTAATGACAAGCAGGATCTGTGGGATGAAGTTTCTAAACTGCTAATAAACGGTGATCCACCTGCAGCATGGTACAGTAACCTTGACCTCAGGAGAGATCTTAAAGCAGTTGAGTGAATATGCTAAGTGAGTCACCAGTCTTTTTCTGTTTAGGACCAGAAAATACATGAGCTGTGTGCATTCTCATGAAAATCTCAACCAGTGAAATAAAAATTTCTGATCAAAAGGAAGGAGCTACCTGATAAATGTCTGCTCTTAAACACCTCTAAACCAAAAAGAAGTATTCTAATATCTGTGTCCTTCCTAGGCTAAGAGAAAAGTAAACAAAGATATCTCAGTAATTTTGCAAATTTTAGATTTATCCACATTCTCATCAGCATACCTTGGTGAAAGACTGAGAACCCAACAACACCTAAATAATGTGCATTGACGCAAGTTATTTTGAGAAGAGACTTAACTGTTGTTCGTAAGGAGTTTGTTGCTTTTGCAGTTCTCTTGTGATGAGCAGCAATGGATCTGTTATCCTATGCTGAGTTTAGATGGGTCTTTGAACAGTCTGGTCCAGTGGAAGGTGTCTGCGCCCATGAGAGAGGGATTGAAACTGGGTGATCTTTGAGAAACCTTTCAACCTAAGCAACTTAATGATTCTGTGATCTTGCCGATATACGTTCAACACAATGTGTGTTTTATCAAATATTTTTAAATTATGTTTCATAAGGAAGGAGCAGTGAAAACTACTCATACAAAACACAAAGGGAAACAGGGACAATTTGGGGTGCGTGAGACTCTGCAGATGTGAGCACTTCAGATGTTATCATCTGGAATTCCAAGCGTGGAAATACTGATGATTGACCTCTACATTAATAAGTGTTTAACCAAGTCCAGGCATTGAAACATTTCATTTCAGCTTCGTTTGCCATCCATCTTCTTCAGGGCAGACGTGATTCTTTGGGAGGCCAGAATTTTACACAACAGCAATTTAAGTTCAGCAGAGATGCTGGAGAATTTGTCCATTCTTGAGACTAATCAAAAAAGAGACACAAACCAAGAATTGCTAGTATTTTAACATCTTCCAGCACATTTAAAGTTAATGTCTGCTCTCTAGTAGATGTATAAGATGGTAATAATATGCTAGGTGTATAAATCCCAACCTGGGAAGTTCAATAAGAAAGTAGATGAAAAAAAGATTACATGTATCAAACAAAATACAAATTTGATGTTTCTGTCGAAAACTTGGAAATTGTTTTTTCCTTCTGACAGTCTGCTCAATATGTTGTGTATCTTTGTCAAGTGTTCCACTGGGACTTTGTCCTTGGAAAGGAAATAATGTACAATATGCTATTATGTGAATGGTCAAAAAGTTAAATATTCAACTTACCTTTCTATGAGAAAGTACTTCATGTGGAAAACATCATTAATGTTAAAAAAAAATCCCCCCAAAATTATTTTTACCTGTGCCACTTTAATATATGTAGCTAAACTGTAATGTACCTGTTCAAAATTCTTTGAGGGGAAAAAAATAGAAGAAATCCCCAAAATAATGAATCAAGAACATTACAGTGCTTTTGCTTATAAAGGACATCACTTTTTAAATACAGCAATACCCTGAAGTAGGAGGGAGAAAAAGACAATCAAGCTGGATGTTTTCAATTCTGTAGATCTGAAGTGGAAAGTGTTTGTTTCATAATCAGCTTTCTTTAGATTTAGACATACTACTCCTAGTGATTAATCCCCTACAAAAGTGCTTACTTTCTAGAAACGCTCAGATAAATTGTTTTGGTAGGGGAAGCTATAATTTTTTTGCAATATTTAACATAATTAACATAATGCTGTTTATTACTGAGTAAATAGTGCCATTTTTCCTTCTATTCAGACTTATTTGCCTGCATTTTTACTGTTTTAACTAAAGGCACCTGGTTTGATATTTATATTAAGCTTCAGCGTATCTGGTAACAAATGACAAAGACATGGTAGGAAATCTGTTCTCCCTAGACACATTTGCAAAGCTATGCATATAATTTCTATGCAGTGAGAAAGGCTAAAATAATTTATACACTAATTTTTTTGTAAATACAGAAGATTATCTGATTTTGGTGTCATCAGCTGTGGTCAAGTTATGTAGCTCACAAAACAATATATTTTTTTGTGTGTTACAGGTAGCATAGTGTACCTTGGGATGATGGTGGGGGCGTTCTTCTGGGGAGGCTTGGCAGACAAGGTGGGAAGGAGACAGTCACTCCTGATATGCATGTCTGTCAATGGATTCTTTGCCTTCCTTTCATCATTTGTCCAGGGCTATGGCTTCTTCCTCTTCTGTCGCTTGTTTTCTGGATTTGGGTAAGCTCCTCTTTTTTTGTTCATTTCCACAATTCCATGTGTTAATAAAACCTTCCTGTTTGCAAAAGTACATTATTTAATGTATAAATACAGTCTGTGTCAGGGGTGAGAGAATTAAACAATGTTGCTACTACACTCCTAAATAACAACTGGAAGGGGAAGAATAATGATTTTAAGGGAAAGACACAGACTGAAAACTGTGAGATTAAATTTATTCTTTTTTTGCAAAGGATTTGCTTTGTGAACTTCATCAACTTCTTTAACTCTTTTATGCTTCAGCTTCTCTATGTACAGTATCTTTTTCAGTCAGCAAAATAATACCCTCCTCACAGGTGTACTCTAAGAGTTTAGTAATATTCGTGAAGTTTCTAATGTGTTTGTGTGTATAATATTTTCTATAATGCCACTGCAATCAAGAATGTGAAATTTAAAATGGGGTTCTAGGCTGTGACAGATGTTATTGTTCTCTTCAGAAGAATGGTCTCTGTGGCCCTGAGTTTTCTTTACTTTTCATTTAAATAATTTCTCAGTTGTTGTAAAAGTTTGAGACATATCTAGTGGTTGATTAATTTGATAATTTGATAATTGATTGATAATTTTAAACTTCCATGAACAGAGATTGAGATACACAAGTAAATTACTGTGAGAAAGCTTTACTTTTACTGCACCTCTGGATAATAAAGAGCTCTGTTCTGCAGAGTACTTAGTTTAGCACTTCTGGTTAATGCCTGATTCAGATCAAAACTCCTTATTACAACTCCAGTTCAGGCCACCACCAATAATCAGGGTGCTGAACAGACAGGAGCACAGCAGCTGTGTGGTTACGTCATGCACGTGAACTCCACTGCTTGTATGGTTTGTTGACTGTACATATAGCCATAGTGCAGCAACACTGTCATGTGATGTTTGTGGTTTTAGAAGTCCCTTGAACTGGTCTGAAGTAGGCTAGGGCTAGACACTCATGCCAAAAAATTACTGTAGCACTAAGTAGTTTCAAACTAATGTAGGAAGGGGAATGGAAGGGCAGAAGGAGAAAGGAAGATGTGAGGAGTCCTCTATCTAGAAAAATCTCCTTAGTCTTTCACCAGATTGCCAGATACAACTTTAAAAGACAAGGGGAAATGGTAATACTCTAATTATTAAAAAAATAAAAGCTTAGAAAAACAAAATAAAAAATCCCATATCATAGATCACCGTAAGTTCCAGGTGCTATATTTTGTCACACCGTAGAGAAACACTGCTTGTGTCACGTTCATGACACTTTTCTATGATCCCGACAAAGTCCAGAAACTTATTGTAATACTGCTTACTCTTCTTAATTCACAGGACAGTACCTTGTGCTACTAAGTTTTGTCTTTTGGCTGACAGTTTTATGACACTGTTACCTTTCACCTAGATTGTCCCTCTTGGGACATAGAGCAAAATAGGTATTTATTATGCCTCATGACAAACTTGCCTGCAGGGTCTCCTCCTTGCTTTTACTGTAATGATCAGTGCCTTTAGCTCTCCTTGTGATAGATGTACATCTGAAGTTGGGAATAGTGTTCTATTGTGTACATAGCTTATGATTAATGGCCTTTGAAGGAGCATGCCCTTTGTATCTCCATCCTGTATCTCTTTGCAGGTCCCCACTCTGCCCAAAGTCCTCCTACCCCATCTTTGAGAGCTACGTGAATAGATCGTAGATAATTTATTGTAATGTACTACATTTTAAATGGACCCTCCAAAACAAACCGAAACCAACCAACCAATCACAACAAAAAAGACAGGATGACCTGCAGAGTTATTCTTCATAGCAATTGCTGCAGAGAAAGATGCATGGCTGGCTCACATTTTCTGTTTTATTCAGAGATTGGATTTTTCCTCGGAATAATCTCCTTCAGTTGATATCAGAGCTGCAGGAAGTTTCTAGAAAGGAGAAAAAGCCATGAGGTTTCTAGAAAAGAATCTGTTTCTCATACCTTCAAGATGAGAGAAACCTCATCTTGCTGAAATGTTTCTCCTTTTCCAGTCAATGGGAACTTCATCAAACTGTCACAATTTCTAAAATATAGTGGATAGTGGCTTAGAAACTTCATCTTCCAGTTCCCTTCGGACCCACCAATGTTGCTTATGAGGTCCCATCAACTTTAAACTGGTCTGTTGGCTTCTAAAAAAAAATCTAAAAAAAAAAAAAAAATTAAGAAACATGAAAAAATAAAACCAGTATCTCATAAAAGGTTGTACTTATTTAAAAAATACTATGAAATATTCTCTTTGCAGTCAAAATATGTTTACAAAAGTAAACTACTCAAGGAAAAAATTGTGCCTTCACATCCCTTTCTTTAATTTTATTTTTTCATCTGAAAAACCTAAAACCGGTAAAACTTTTGCAAGAAAACAAAAGATATTTTGAATGCAAACCAGTATAAATAATATCAAGATATTGCTGTGTAAAGGGCATTGATACGTATGAAAGTCTGAAAGGTGAACTTAAGATAGAGAAGAGAATAAAGAAATGTTGGAAAATCTTCAAAATCATTTCCTGTTACAGAAAATAATATCGTAACTCTGATTCTTCCTTTGATTAATCCAAAATCAAAACTCAAAAGGAAATTGAATCCAAAAGCCCGATAAAGGTCTAGGAGGGCTTCAGACCTAGTAAAAAGACCTAGATGAGAAACTGTGAGCTGTATTCATCATTAGCCATTGGAGGAAGGTGCAAAGATTTATCATGAGAAAGCACCTTGTTATATTTGTTTGAAATTGTCAAAGAAAGGTTTCTCTGATACAGAACATGACTCACAACATTGCTGTTAATTTGAATGTTGTCTATTCAACACTGCTGGTGTGAAATATTCTTCTCAGTTACAGAGTTTTATCTGATTTCTATTACAAAAAAGTAATCTAAGCTATTAGTTTATTAGTTGTGATACTTACAGATAACTTTAGTTGCAGCTTTTTTAAGTACGACAATTCAATTTAGGATGAAGTGATTAAAAGTGCGCTACAGCGCCCTTTGTCTTATCCCAGCAAGTTTCATTTTGGTTGCTTTGAAATAGCCAGAGATGATACAATTGGGAAAAATGTGTCATGCTTATCTAGCCCAACCGATACTTTTAAAACTAATCAAAGTTTCCATGCAGGGAAAAGCTAGCTGAAATAAATATCCTGAGATGAACCCGAGTTTAGAAATTTTTCAGACAACCTCATATGTTTGCTCCTGGAAGAGACTTACTATTTCTCATGAACGAAGGAAAAAAAGCTAAATAAATGTGTCCTATTTTAAAACCACGTATTATTCCCAGACTACAGAGATTTCTTTCAATTTGCCAGAATTTCCAGGCTCACCTTCAGGCAGCTTTCTTCATCCTTTCTCAGACAATACGTCTAAACTTTCCTACAGTACTCCTTCCACATAACTGGAATCTACCACAGAGTCCTTGTGTCACTTTAATAGCACTAAATTCATAATTCAGGTATTTTTTCAAATTCTTCACAGTTCTGTAAGGAATCAAAAGTTAGCAATAATGGAGGTAGTTTCTTGTAATTTACAATTTTGAGGTGATTGTCTATGCAAGTCCACACGCACTGCCTTTTACCACCAGTTTTATATATTATATGTAGTTGCAAGAAACTCTTAGAGGCCATGACAGGAAGTGTGTGCAAGAAGTCCATATACATAACAACTCTAAAAATGTTCCAACAGAGATATAGACAATGTGGACACAGGATAAGGTGGTTGGCCCAAAAAAGCAGTTGCCTTCAGGAACTTCAGATCTAGGCCAACAGCCTGCTTTTATAATCGTGTGTCATCAGTTCTTTGTAGCGTGTTGTATTTATCTTTTATCTCTTCATACCCACTTGTTCCACTTCTTTTTCATGGAGCACCTGGTGTCTTCTCACCCTGAAAAGCTCATAATCTTTCTGCTTCTAATTCCTCTCCAGCATTCAGCTGTCTCCCACCCAGGGCTATCAGTGTTTTTACACTGCAAGCTAATGATAGCTCTGCTGGTGATTGGCTTCAAAGCTGACAGACTATGCCAAAAGGGATATATGCTTCTCAGTGAAGCCAAGGAAGCAGTTGGCAAAGTCTGAGCTTTCCAAATAGCTTAGATTCCACTCTTGCAGCTTCGGATGTGCATTAAAGTTGACTAATCTAAGCTTTGGATAGCCAGGTGAGAAGTGGTCTTCCCCTTGCTTTAAGTGAACAGGACAGTGTTTTTATGAGAAAAGGAAGATCATACAAAAGGGAGAGAAAGGCTAGACAAGGGAAATATATAAATACTGTAGAGAGACTACATGAGAGAAAAAAATCAAAAGAAATATTATAGAATCATAGAATCATTTAGATTGGAAAGGACCTTTAAAATCATTGAGGCCAACTGTCAACCCAACACTGCCAAGTCTACTATTAAACCATGTTCCTAAGCCCCTCACCTACACATCTTTTAAATCTCTCCAGGGATGAATACTCCACACTTCCCTGGCCAACCTGTTTCAATGTTTTGCAAATGTTTCCATGAACAAATTTTTTCTACTATACAATCAGAACTAACCCAGCACAACTTAAAGCTGTTCGTCTATCCTATTGTTACTTGAAAAAGGAGAGACTGACCACCACCTGCCTCCAACCTCTGTGCAGGTAACTGTAGGAATTGATAAGGTCCTACCCTAAGCCTTCTTTTTTCCAGCCTACACAGCCCTAGCTCCTTCAGCCACTCCTCATATGAATTGTGCTCCAGATGCTTTACCAGCTTCATTGCCTTCTCTGGATACGTTTCAGCACCTCAATGTCCATCTGTAGTGAGGGACCCAAAACTGGACACAACACTTAAGGTGTGGTATCACCAGTACTGAGTACAGGGGGACAATCACTATCCTAGTCCGGCTGGTCACACTATTTCTGATACAAGCCAGGATGCCACCTGGGTCTTCTTGGCCACCGGGGCACACTGGCTCACGTTCAGCCGCTTTAGACCAGCACCCATGGGGGTGTTCTTTTCTGCTGGGCAGTTTTCCAGCCACTCTTCCACCAGCCTGTGGTGCTGCCTGGGGTTGTTGTGACCCAAGGGCAGGGCCCAGCACTTGGCCTTGTTGAACCTCATACCTTTGGCCTCAGCCCATCAATCCAGCCTGTCCAGAACCTTCCTAGCCTCCAGCATTCCCATTCTTGCCCAGCTTCATGTCAACTGCAAGCAGACTGAGGTTGCCCTCTATCCCCTCATCCAAATCACTGATTAAGATATTAAACAGGACTGGTCCCAGTGCTGAGCCCTGGGGAACCCCACTGGTTCCCAGCTGCCAGCTGGGTGTAGTACCATTCACTACCACTCTCTGGGCCAGCCATTCAGGCAGTTCTTAACCCAGAGAACAGTGCATCTGAACATCCATGAGCAGCTGGCTTCTCTGGGAGAATACTGTGGGAAACACTGTCAAACGCTTTACTAAAGTCCAGTTGCACAACATCTGCAGCCTTTCTCTCGCCCCCCGAGGTGGGTCACCCTGTCATAGACAGAGACCATGTTGGTCAAGCAGGACCTGCCTTTTGCAAACCAGGCCCAGTTGGCTGGGCCTGATCTCTGGTTGTCCTATATGTGCTGTGTGATGACACTCAGGATGATCTGCTCCATGAACTTCCCTGCACTCAGTTCAGGCCTGTAGTTTCCCAGATTGTCGTCCCGGCCCTTCTTGTAGATGGGTGTCACTTTTCACAACCTCCAGTCAACTAGGATCTCCCCAATTAGCCACGACTGATGATAAATGATGGAAAGTGGCTTGGTGAGCACTTTCACCTCCCTCAGGACCCTTGGATGGATCCTATCCAGCCCCACAGACTTGAGCATGTCTAAGTGGTGTAGTGTGTCACTGACCATTTCCCCTTCGATTATGGGGCTTCATTCTGTTCCTTCTCTTTGTCTTACAGATCAGGGGGCCGAGTACCCTGAAAACAGCTGATCTGACTATTGTCAGTAAATGCAATACTCATGCAGTAAAGGCTGGATATTCTCCTTGGCCTACCTTTGTTGTTAATACATTTATAGAAACTTTTTTTTTTTGCCTTTTACAGCAATAGGTAGATTAAGTTCTAGTTGGGCTTTGGCCCTTCTGATTTTCTCCCTGCATAAACTCATGACATTCTTGTAGTCCTCCTGAATGGCCTGCCTGTTTTTTCAAAGGTTATAAACTTCTGGGTTTTTTCTGGAGTTCAACTGTCTGTTCAGCCAGGCTGGTCTTCCTTCCTGCTAGCTCAACTTTCAGCACATGGGAACAGCTTACTCCTGCACTGTTAGGTTTTTTTTCTTTAAGAATGTCCAGTGTTCTTGGACTCATTTGCCCGTCAAGACTGCCTCCCAAGGGACTCTCTCAACCAGTTCTCCTAAAGAGGTCAATCCGCCCTCCAGAAGTCCAGCGTACCAGTTCTCCTTGACACCTCTCCTTACTTCTCTGAGAATCAAAAACTCTGTCATTTTCTGATCACTGTGCCCTAGACAGCCTCCAGCCATCCTATCACACCACCCACGAGTCCTTCTCTGTTCACAAACAACAAGTCCAGTGGGGTGCTCTTCCTTGATGTCATCTTGACCAGCTGTGTCAGGACATTATTTTTCACACACTCCAGCTATCTTCTGGACTGTTTCCTCTTTGCTGTGTTCCTTTTCAGCAGACATCTAGTAAGTTGCAAGAACAAAGGTTAGTGATTGTGAGACTTCTCCCAGCTGCTTACAGACTGTTTCATCTGGTTTTTCTTCCTGGTTGGCCTGAGTGGTCTGTAACAAACACCAAACATGGTATCTGGTTTTTAAGTCAAAACTTGAAAAGATGAATGAAAAAGAAGAAGAAAATCTGCAAAAGAATGCATTAATAAACAATGATTTTGTTATTACCAGTAATGGCAGATGTGGACGCAATTTATCTGACATATCTAGCAAATTGTTTGCAATTATTCTTTGCAGTATGGTTGAATTTGATATCATAGTAGACTTGATTTTTTTTTTTTAATAGTGTGGGGTAAATTTAGGGAAAGGATTATTTACTCATCGGTTCAGTTTCTCTCAGAACTGGCAGTACGGTAGAGTTCAGTAAATAATCACATGAATCTTTTTTACGAGGACTCTCTTGCTATTAATAGCAAGGCCCCTAATGTACCGGGAAGGCAACTTCTTTAGTATACGTAGTCTCGGGAGACATATTGAAACACAGGTAGAATGATCGGCAGAGGTTAGTCTATAGTCTGCTGCAGTTTTCTTGGGTTTTACCCAGCAGTTCTCAAGGAGAACTGGTCAGTCTGGCTGCTCACCCTTAGATACTTTGCCAGTCTGATGGCAGTTCTGAAAGGAAAACAACAGAGATGTGTTTCGGTGAGACTTGTGATAGAGGGGTATTGAACTGTTAGTAGCAAGAGAGAAGAGTAGATGCAATTGAATGGAAGGACAAGGGGTGATAGGCTGTTTCCAAATCTCTGGAGTTTGAGCTCTATAACTTTTCGAAAAATTGCAAATAACAAGGTGACAAGTTGCAAATGCCATCTCACAAAGACACTATCTTTATTTTTAGTCTGGAAATTGTCCAGCTTTGAAAGAGAAGGTAGGGTATTTCAGAGGAGCACCATCCTACCTTGTGCACTTAGCATTCTGTAAGGGTTTGGGTTTTTTTATAATTATCTCTATTCCTTATATGCTTTTGCATTTCAAGGCCCTTTGGCTAGTGAATCTGCAAATAAACAAAAGCTTCTATCTGAAGCCAGAGGTTCCTGAATGCCTCACAGACGTGTTTTCATTACAGCTGTCACACTGTGCAGTTGCCAAAGTCTGTTGTGACAAATCATAGCTCTGAAGGTAGATTAGCAGACATTTACCATCTTTGTTTGTGACAAAGAAAATGCAAATGTATCTTAGCAGATTGTTTGTTTCACTGAATCTTACCCTCGTAAGTTGCATCACTTAAATCACCCTTTGGTTTCTCCTTCCTCATAAGTTTCCAGAACAAGCATGAACTGAGAGTGTACATAAATATATAATTATGCATCCTCTCTTGCCCTGTCTACTTCCAATGGGGTTTATCACATAAGATGAAAAATGACTGGAAAATATTGTAGCTGACATTTGTCATTCTTTTGACTGATATTTATGCTATTTTCTCACATATGGAGCAATATATGCAGTAGCAAAAGGCTCCTACTCTTTATTAGGTGTTGTTCTTCTATGTGTTCTTACATAGTTACAGAAAAAGCGAGCTGAAGGCATGCATCCTGTTGTTCTAGGTGCAGAGACTGACCCTTATAGTGAGAGAGTTTATTTTATGATCTTGAGCCAACCTCAACAAAGTTTTGCCTCTTGCTGGTATTGGGTTACAGAATCTGTTATTCTGGAGACACTTTTAGTGATAAGTGTCATGAGTGCATGATCATCAACCCTGAGGCTTAGATCAGTGGTTTTTTTTAATCTTTTAAAAAAGTGTTCAGATGCCACACAATTTATCTGTGGAGGTGTAAAAAATGTACATATTCACAATATGTTTGCACCTTGCAGACAATTTTTGTGACCCTTCAGGAAGTAATGCATGGACTCCCACTGTCATCTGTGGATTACGAGTTTATGTCCACTGCTTTGGCTATGATGACTGAAGAAGTAACATACATGAATACCAGATGAGATGTAAAAACTTCAGCTTGCTTGAAAAATTTGTATTTAGGAAAATTAAACTTCTTCCTATTTTTAGAATGAACATTCTTCTCAAGTCAACACAGTTTTCACAGGATTTTCATCTGCACATACAGACATATCAAGAGAGGAACACAGTTTGGTGTAGCAAATTATTTTTTACAAATGAGGATGAGCCATATAATTTCCAAACACACTAGCAGCAAACAGCCCACTGTATCAAAAAAATTCATTGCCAGAAGCAGACTTGATACTGTGCCATGTGGGAAAATAGCATTTGCATTTCCCTTAAAACAAAAGATGAAGTCTTCCTACCTAAAAATTGCTAGTAATTGTGCTTTTAAATTTATTTGGAATTCCCTCTGTGCCTGCCACCATCCATTCCACACAATGTTGGTGGGCAACAAAGAAGCAGTCTGCTTTCAAACTTACAATACAGAAATGTTGAGAATTAGATTCTGTTCCTTTCATGATTTTTTTTTCTTTTTTTATTATTAAAAGGGCATTCTTCCTTGCAGCTGTTGGGTGATATGGTGGGGGTTTTTTTAATATGAACATTTGATAAATTAATTCATATTGCGCAATAGCTAATGAGGTGTCTGAAAGATCCTCACAAGAGAGTGATGGAAGAAGTCAGAGATGCTCCTGTTCTCCCTTGCCCAAGTCTTTGAGAGGTAGTTTATGTTTCTGGTAGCAATCTTCAGTATACCAGATACCATATTAGTTCTGTAACAGAAAATGACTGTAGTACCTAGCACATAATTAAAATTTCTGCAAGAGTCAGACAGAAATTTCTTTGCTCCCTAAGTATAAGTTCTCTAGTCCATTCAGTTTTTAAGGAGTTATTGCTGTTTGGTGCAATAACACTTGTAGCTGTTCCTGCTCTACCTTTCTGCCGTCACTTGCTCTGAATTTAGGAGCAAGTTTTAGGGAATGGAGACATGGCTACTGCAACCTTGAGATTTTCCAGCATAAGAGCAAAAGAACTGGCTTTTGCAGCAGGATGCCTCCTTTCCATCTCTCTCCTCACTTCTCCAATTTCACTGTTGATTAACCTCCCTAAGATTTTCATAGTAGCCTTTTTAGACCTTGTAGTAGCTTTGTGAAATAGGAAGAGCTTCCTAGGCACTGGTATCCTAAACAGTTGTAGCAATATCACTCTGCATTTACATGAAGAAGAGTTTAATGAGCTGAGAAGCAAATTTTCTGTTCACAGGTTCAAAGAATCATAGAATATTCTGAGTTGGAAGGAACCCATAAGGATCCTTGAGTCCAACTCTTAAGTGAATGGCCCATACAGGGGTTGAACATGCAACCTTACACCATGCTCTAACCAACTGAGCTAATCTCAGGGTTTAAGGTGCAAAGAAGGAAACAACATACTTTACTACACTACTGCTATGAAACAAAGACCTTGAACTCTAAATAGCAGCATTTGTCTATATGATGGAAGTACATCCTTTATTTCTCGTTTAAAGAGTAGACAGGTTATTTTCACTGTTCAGTCAATATGAACGTAGTATCTGGACTTCAAGCTTTTCTTAGCCTCTTGATGTACTCACTGGAAATGCCAACTTAATCACATCAGTTAAAACAGAAAAACAGTAAGTTTTCAAAGCTGATTTTTTTTCTTGGTTATTTGCATATCTTAAATAACATTTTAGTTTGTTGGCTCCAGAATTCCTCTTACATGTCCAAAAGCTCTTCTTGGTAGAAAAGTCACCCCATTAATTGGACAGTACAGGCAATGCTTCTGAAACCATGGAGAACTCTTAGGATGTAGCATATATGTCAACTCCCCTGGAACAGTCTTAAGTGCTAAAGCAGCATCAACCTCCAATCCTTCATGGTACCACTGGTTCATGCTGAAATGCCTTTTTTGCTGCTTTTATTCAGGTTCTCTGTACATTTCATGTCATTGAGACAGGTTAGGTTCTTTCCACTTGAAGCATCCACCCAATGGATTCCATGTGCAACCTGTTACATTAAGTCTTCTTGAAATGGGGCACCTGTAACTACATTTCAGCACTTTCTAGCTTTGGCAGGAAAGAGGAAGACTCTGTTTCTTGTTCTGCTAGTGAACTTTCAACATTAGAAGAGGAACTCTAATTAGATGCACAAATACTGCATTTGGGCATTATTGTGGGAGTGCAGTTCAAAGCTGTGTCTGAGGCCTGGAGGGTAAGACAGCATAGCTGTAATCCATTTATATTTTAGGAACAGAAGAGCCCTAATTCCATAGTAGCACTGAGACAACAGGTCTTACCCATCACAAGAAAATGAGCTGTGATTCCACGCTTGACCATGTCCCTTCCACCATTCCTCACCCCAAATATCCAGGAGAAGCTCTGAGGACAATGTCTCTAGTTGGCTATGACAGGGCATTTTGCAAGGGAAGGCTTTCAGTGTTTTCAGCCATGAGAAGAAATGGGATACAGCCCTTGTTAGCTGTATATATAGCAAGAATTCCTGGAGGTGTAAACTTGTATTATTGGGAGAGCCTGTAGGAGCTGACAGGCTCAACTATGAGAAAAATTCACTGTAGGACTAAATAAACAGACTAAATAAGTAGACTAAATACCAGGACTATATCATAAGATGATAAGGCTTCAGGATGACCTAGTTGGACTTTCCACTACCTGAAGGGAGCCTACAAGAAAAATGGAGAGAGACTTTTTACAAGGGCAGGTAGTGATTGGACAAGGGTTAACGGTTTTAAATGAACAGAGAGGAGGTTTACGTTGGATATTAGGAAGGAGTTCTTTCCTGTGAGGGTGGTAAGGGGCTGGGACAGATTTCCCAGGGAAGTTGTTGATACCCCATTCCTTGAAATGTTCGAGACAAGGTTGAATGGGACTCTGAGCAAACTGGCCTAGTTAAAGGTGTCCCTGCCCACAGCGGGGGTTTGGAACCAGATAATCTATAAAATCTCTTCCAATCCAATCCATTCTATGATTCTGTGATTCTATGAATAGCTGTATAAAAAAAGTGAGAAAACAGCAGTCCCCTAAACAAGCATAACAGCTCAAGCCGATATTTCATCACAGCACCTAAAGATATCTGAAAATAAACTGTGTGATTATGGCACTGAATCTTCTTAGTCGTGAAACATCATTTCTGTATTTGTGTTTTCGTTATTAGTACTTCTTTAAACTGTTTTGAGGTTTGTTCTTTGCTTCCAGTTTGGCAGCTCCCAGATGACATTGTAAATATGCATTTATGCTTAAAATTCACATAAAATTTCAAACCATGCCATATACTGCTTTGAAGTATATAGTCTGATATGTGAGAAAGTATTTTCATCATTGGGAAAAATAAAATTACAAGGACTTATCTGTTCTGGAACATCTGACAGTTTGCATTGGTAGTGAGCAGGTAAAGATACTAAAAGATAATTTGGAAACTGATAAAAAAAGTGATACATATTTTGAGTTACTTCAATTTTTGTAAAACCAAGTTCAATCTTTCTTTTTCTTTTCTCTTTTTTTTTTTTGTGCACCTGACCTTCGGAGAGTGTTTATTTTGCCATGTGAAAAAATGAATATTATATGAATGCATAGGCTTTTTGCAAAAAATTAAGTAAAAAGCCAGCATGGGCTTAGCCAGTCACGAAGTGCAACTGAATAGAAAATGCTTTTAAATACGTATGAAAAAATCATTGAGATTTAGTTACTTCCAGATTGCCTAAATCATGGTAGGCAAGACTTAGAGAAATACCAATTATTCTTTGGGAAAATGATTATTATTTTTCCATTAATAGCAATATATTTTGGCACCTGTCAGTAGGCTGCCGTGATTTTGTAATGGTGACATGCAGGAGTTCGTGGTGGTTTCTGTCCCAGTGACTGACACACTGACAATTTCCTTGAAACACTGAATGCAACAAATAGTGCATAGAATTTTCAAGGAAATATTTGACACACTTTGTGTCCAAACTGATGAAAGTTTCCTCTAATAATCCTCAACACATGGTGCAATTTAAGAAAAAAAACTTGTGCCAGAGAAGCTGCTTTTGTTTGGCTTTTAGATGACTGTGGCTATGGACTTGTTCAAACTTCAGCTAGCTGTTACTCTCTTGCTTAATCCATTATCTGTATCTCCTTTTAGGATCGGTGGAGCACTGCCGACAGTCTTCTCCTATTTTTCGGAAGTACTTGCTCGGGAGAAACGAGGTGAACACCTGAGCTGGCTCTGTATGTTTTGGATGATTGGTGGCATTTATGCTTCTGCAATGGCTTGGGCAATAATTCCTCATTATGGTAAGAAAAACAGCACCTCGTGATTTGTAGCTCTTCTAGTATGAAAGTAAAGCTCTTGAAGTATATCTTAAAGGGACGTATTCACTTCTGTTTTCAAACTACTGACCCCACTTTTGGTGTATATAGTGAGAATAGGTTGTACCCTAAATAAGAATTAATTTTTTAAAAGACCTAAAAATTAGTCAATATCGATGTTTATTCAGATTCTTTAAATTACTGAAAACCTGAACACATGAAAATATAATTGGTTTTACTGTTGAATCTGGGGAAAATAGATGATGTGGAGACTTGCATCAGAGAAAATAAATTTTAAATTGATGGATGTCAAATTTGTGCTCAGAGATACATTGCCAATTATGAATTCTTGAGAAGAAGAGTGAGAACTTTGTTAATGTTTACAGTGCTGAAATCTGAAGTCAGTCTGAAAAGAAAACTGTGCAGAATGTTTCTTAGTAGATCTTTTTAGTGGTGTAAAAAAAGATATATGGAACAGAGTGCACTTAAATGCAGTAAGGGTGCATAAGGGCAACGGCTGAAGTTATACACACACAAAATATAAGCTGCTTTGTGAAAGAGCTCTTTAATTGCCCTGACATGGTTAAACATAATATGGAGGTACACATTCAATTCTGAGTGTCTCGGGCTTGCCTTTCAGAAGAGGTAAGTGCTCACAGGTCTCCAGTGCTGCTGAGACTGCTCAGGGGTTCTTAAAAATCAGCCTCTCAAGCAGTTCTCCCTGGCAGTCCTCAAGTGAAGTAAAGCAGCACAGTGAGTTAGCTGGCATCCAAAGCAGCTTTCTTTAGCCAAGCATTGAGGTTTATCACAGTTCATAAGGTTTCATAAGGTTTGCCTGAAGTGATTTAAACATTTAGCAAGTGATAATGTCCAGAAATAAATTACAATAATGAGGACTAATCAAATACTTCGACTGTTGCATTAAAATTAATTTTAGAGTCCAGTACACTCGACCTGAATCTGTATCTTCAACCTTGCCTTTTTTTGACTTTGAATTGCTGGAATCAAAGAGTGGAATTTTTGCTGAGAAGTCACCATGTGGATTTTTTTTTTTTCAATTATTAAATTGGTCTGGATGCCAAGTACGTTTTTGCTTTCGTATAGACTTTTATTTTCTTTATCTTTCAGTTGAAAATGCAAGCATTATGACAGACTGATTTACATAGGTTGTCTAAATATAAAACTGTAGATTCTTTAAATAACTGAATATCCTTTACTGAGGTGCTTTTAAAACATCACATGGCAGTATATCTCAGTGAATAATAATACACTTCCTTCTGCCAAAGCAGTGGCGCTAGAGGGAAAAATTTCCTTCTTTCTTTAGCAGCGGAAGAATATCAACAACAAAAAGCAATCCTGCACAGATTTTTTTTGTTGGTGTTGTTTTTTCCTCACGCAAAAATATTTGTTAAATAACATAAGAGAAAAGCTAGCCATATAAGTCACTTTTGCAGTTTATTAAGGAAAGTTGTAATGGTCAAGAGGAGGCCAAAAAAGCAAGCTATAGACAACAGAATCCTTTCTCATAGCAAAAGAAGTTCATGCATCATTTTGATGGCAAAACTGTCTTTATGGATTCTGATGAAGTCTTAAAATTGTCTTTACTTATAAACTAGATTTTTTATTTTTTTTTATGTTGTAAAGTTTAAAACCAGTGTCTTAGTTTCTAGTGTAAATATGAAACCATTCCAGTTCATGCAAAGTGTGTTGTTGTTATGCTGCTGTGCTGAGTTTGGGCATTGCCAAGTGCTCCCAGAGCAAACCCTGCTCCAGCATTTGGAGAGTGTGGTCACACATTGCTATATGCTCCTGGAAACACTCCAGAACAGAGGAATACCCATGCAGATCTCTGCACCCTTTGTACAACATGTGTTTAGCAGGCTCTTATGGTATTTTGTCTTTTACAATTTCAGAACAGTTTCTATGGATTTATTTTGCCAGAATTAATCAAAGATAAAGATTTTTCTCCAAATCACTTCCAGTCCATCATTTACATCTTCACTGACCAGGAAACAAAACATAATTATAAACAAAACACCTGCTTCTAAACCTCATTTATATAATGCATGGTGATTTCTGAGCTCTCTGCTTCTCATCTGAGGAGTAAACCATGTTGATTTTTCTCAACTGGACTCAGAAGTTATTCAACAGCAGTGAATGAAGTTGCATCTGTTGAAAAGAGGTAAACTATCATTGAACATAGTGGAATTATTCTTAAATTAATAGCAAGACATCAGGTCAACACAGTAGAATGATTTCAGATATTCTTTTCTTCCCTCTTTTACGAATATATTCCTTTCGTTTTTACTGCTTCTTATATAAACCACTTGAAAAAGTCCTAGATTCAAAAGTATATATTATCTAGCCCAAGGTAGTCATGGAAGCTGTGTATACAAGTCTCCCAGTTGAACATTTAGATGTATCTTTCAGTGAGAAAACAAATATTAAGTTCTCTGTATGTAACAGTTTACCTCTGTTGTCAAAGCAGAGTAGGAGTGTCTGAAACATGAGGAGAGAAGAGGCTCTGAAACACAAAATAAAATATACCTAATGGTTGTCTTGGCATCAGGGTGTTGTTAAGTGAGAAATTAGCATGACATACTGCTGCAGTGACCACATACGGAAATGCTAATATTATCTGGAGGACAAACTTCACTATAGTAAGGCTTTTCGATTTATGTATCTGTTGGCTGTTGTTTAAAAATTGAAAATGGATATAGACTTGTTCAGGGCCTCCTAAACCAGAGCTCAGGCCGTGGAGAAGCTGTTAGAAGAAACACCTGCACAGAAATGCTTCTAATTGCAAATAATTAACAAAGCCCAGATTAGGCTGCTACAAAGAAATGGCTTTATGCACACTTATATCAAGCTGGATAGAAAGAATAATAATAATTTTATAAATACTTTTGCAAATGCAACTTTAAATTTAGCATTGTGTTTCAAGGTAGATTAGTTCAAAGACTGTCAAATGCATCAACTTGGTATTACACGAGTCTTTAAAATGTTCATTTTCCAAATAATGAAGAATACTAAGACTTGAAAATTTCCATTTAAAGTCTAGACAGTGATATCTTACCATTTTTTATACCAAGCTTTTGTGTTAGTCTGAGAATAGAAATCAAAAAGAATTATGAATGTTGTTTTATCAGTTAAAAATAAACAAACAAACAAAAGTTGTGTGCCATACACATGTATTTTTGTAAAAGTCAGTCTCAATTTTTATTGTAGCATATCTCCAAACTAAACATAATGAGAAGCTGGATAAGGATTTCATTGTGTTATTAACTTCTTTTATTCTCAAAACTTATTCCACAACAAGAAGGAGAGTACTTGGCCTAAAAGAAATTAAATTGCACGGCAGAGAAAAGGATGGAGCAGGTGCCCAGGCTGTTACAGCACAAGCTGCACGTGAATTCTTTTCCCACACTATAACACGCCACTTCTGGTATGTACCAGAGGAGAGAGGAGATAGCCATGTCAAATTACCTTAGTGAACGAGTCTCTGAAGTATGATCAGAAACAGAGACATTAATTCCATATATATGCACCAAATTCCAATTAAATTAGGCTGAATTATTCCCTAAAAGAGTGCAAATTTAATAATACAGAATCAAGGAAATTGGAAAAATACTTCTTTCTAGCACACTCAATGCAAATAGCAGATATAAGTGTAAATGTTTTTTCAGACCAGTGTAATCACATTGCATAACAGATCTTCATCTAAAGTATACATTTTTCATCACTTGAGTCTTTTTTTCCACTGAATTGAGAACCATTTACTTGTGTTCATAAGAGAGATATTTAACATCATTCAGGAAATAAATTTGGAGTAGAAAGAAGTGGAATAAGAAACCTAAGGGAAAAGCATTCAATTTCAGAAGTGAAGATTTCTTGCCTGGCTGCAGTGTGTCTCTCTAGGTGTAAGTAGGAATGTGTTAATATGTTCTCTTTTCCAGCAGATTTTTCCATTACATCGCAAACAACTGGTGTTTTATTCTGTGACTGAAAGAAGACTAATTACAAATTATATTTCTACTTCAGTCACTAGAATTCTACTAAACTAAAGAAAGCCATTTTTTTCTGAATCTGCTTTTTTCTTTTTAGAGGATAACTTCTTTACAGCAACACAGAACTTAAAAATGTAGACATAGAGGTAAACAGAAGATGCACTCACAATTGACTTGCAAAACGTTGTATTTAAAATATTAACGATAACTTCTATTTTTAAAATGTGTAATTACGTCTCCCACTTTCCCCACTTTTCCTATTCTTTTCCTGGTCTGTAAAATATCTTCTTTCTACTATTCTCTGGACATCTTTGCCTATTATTTTTCTCTGGTCAATATCATTAAATGAGTTTAAAGGACAGAAACTGGAGTTTAGTTTAGGTAAGAAAGAAATTATGTTTTATATACAGATGTAATATAGTACTAACATAAACTGCCAAATACATTTACAGAAATTCCATCACTGGAGGTTGTTAAGGGCACATCAATTCACAGTCTGTCCTCAGTAGTTTAGAACCACACTAAATTCACCAGACCTGCCACTGGAGACCTGTTCTTAATTCTACTTTCCATAAGCAGATGGGTCTTTCTGTAGGCACAGGAGTCCATAAATGGCTTCTTTTTCTATCACAGTGTAAATGTGATGAGAGTGGACCAATCTGTTTTTCTTTCTAGTAGGAAGTGGCTTGCAGAATTGCCAGAAAAACATTTCTCAGTTTGTAGCAGAAGATTGCTGAGGTGAAGCAGATCAGTTCACCTGAAGAAAATAACTTCACTGGCAGTGAAAACAATTTTTTTTTATTAACTTTTTGAGTAGGTGGCTTGAGAATAGCTTTTGTAGTGTTTTACATGTCATGTTTGCTCTGTTCTTGAGTCGTCCAGCTGGAGATAAAAACCCAAAATGTATCATCAAAACTACAGTAAAACCGTTCTGTATGAAACTGTCATGTACTGTACTGTGGTAAAATAAGCAAGGAGGTAAACAGAGCTGCATGGAGCAACTATGCAAATGAGGAGATGGAGAGCTATAGGCTCGCTGTGCAACTCACAGCATGTACAGCACCAGGCGATGTTAATGGAGGAATTAATCTCTCAGCCTGATGCAGATTTAACTGAGAACATGACGGCCTAAAACTGTTGAGTGGCAATGAATTTAGAAAACCTTTTAACTCACTTATTCCTTCTCGGATTTTGTTGGTTTAGATGGTTTCTCAGTGGCACACGGCAGCAGCAGTATTAGGGCAAAACATCCTATGCCAGTATTACGTATTATCAGTGGGTTTATAGGTGTAGGGCATAGCGAGTACTAGTACTTGATAAGTAATAAAAGCAGAATATCTCAGGAGCCACCCATCTTCCGGCACTTTTGATGAGCAGAACTGGATCCTTTTGAGTGGTGGGAGCACTAAGTGTGGATTTACAGAGATTTCAGTCTAGCCTGCTGGTCTCCTCCCATTATGAGCAAAGTGGAGTCAAAAGGTTGAACTCCTGTAGTGATGATTATTCCAAGATGAATGCCCTGAAAAAATTATTCCCCAGTACGTAAATGCTAAAGGTATGTGTTTCAGATAATACGAGGAAGAAGTGCAGCTTTTTATTTTTGTCAGCCTTTATTTTTGTAGAAATTAAAAGGTTGAGGAATTATTGTTAAGATGAAGGACTAGAAGCCAGATACTTTCCAGCAGCCTATATAGGCTAAATTTTTTTCAACAGTAACCCATAAACTTGAGTATCTCAGGGTCTAGTTAAGAACTGTACCCAGATGAATATGGAAAATTCTTGACTACTCTGAAAAATTAGGGTCTTAACCTCATTATTACTTGTCTGTAAAAAAACCCCAAAAACCACTCTTTACTACTTTGCTGAGGTTGCACAGACTGATATCTTTAAAGTGTCTTTGAGCACAGTGTGCTCTAATTTATAAGCTTCAAAGTGTCAAAACTGATGGTGATGCTGTAAATAACTGGCCGTAACTTTTACAGTAATCACTGTATTTCAGATATTTTTTGTAGAGCTTCAAAATTTTCAGTTGTGTGTTAGAGGTGGGTCTGAGCATCACAGGAACAAGTTGATTCCATTCGTGGCTATTTCATCAGCTGCTCCCATCATTTCCTCAGCAGTGAGGTGCCCAACATCTTAGAAATGTCTTATAAATCATGGTTTAGTCTTAGGGAAAGGGTGAACAAATTCATTCTTCTATCCTTCTTTCACTGTAGTCCCAGGAGGGGAATCTGATTCTCTTTGATACAGTGTACCCATCCAGTCAAAAGACCAGGATGCACCTACATGATTTATAATTAAAAAAATCACACTTGACTGGTTTCATATTGCTGCATCACTGCAGTTACTGTGACCAGAACAACTAGTGAAAGAAACTATACTCAGTGGTCATATCTACAGAGGTGATTTGCTGTTGTTCCTTGGATGTCAACGCCTGATTAATGTGAGTTAGAAACAGGAAAAACAGTTATGTTTGGTTTCTTTGTTCGAAGTTCGAATGCACTGAAATAGGATGCCATTGATGATTTGGGCATGCAAAAGGTGCATCAGTGATGTCTTCTTTAATCTTGCAGAAAACAAATAAGAGAAAACTGTGATTAGCTGCCAAAGGAAAAGGAATAAACTTCTTATTGCTGATAAGACCAGTTTTAATGAGCTGAGATTTCAGTCAAGGGGAGGTAGTACAGATAATGAAAAAACTTTATGATGGTGTATTGGTTAAGCATTTGAGTAACACTGCTGTGGAAGTCGTGAACTCCCAGGCATTGAAATTCTTTAAGAACATATTTCAAGAATATTGCAGGGGCCACTGTTGATTCCGGTTTGGAACAAATTGATGCTCTGGATGCCCCCTCAAAGTTGCCTCACCCCTGTTCTATTAAAGAGATACTGTTGCTTCAGAGTTGGGGGTGGCCAGAAAAGAGCAAATGAAGAAAAAAAGAAAAAGACAAAAGAAGGAGAGAAATTAATAAATTAGAATAAAAAATCAAAACAAACAAACAAACAAAAACACACCAAAAAAATCCCCAACCAGCATTAGACAGCACATGTAGGAAAATGCCTGTCTTTATCAAACTATTCTAGCCAGTAGCTCCAAAATGAAGACAGAAGGCTTCTCAGTCAAATAACCCTACACTGATAGAAACAGGAATTTACAAGTTGACCCTTCTTTAATTTTTAAAATTCGGGACTCTCAGTTAAAAAAAAACCCAACCAAGCAAACTAACAAAAAAACCCCAACCAACCAACAAACAAAACCCCAAGACATTGTTTTGCTTACTTTCCTCAAACATTTCTCTAAGAATATACCTTTTCATGGTAGTTCAGAACAAATTCAAACTATAGTAAAAGCTGTTTGGAAAAAGCTGAGCCCAGGGCTTCATTTTCTGTTATATGGTAGTTTCTGTTCTTTGCAGAAGATAATCTGAATTTTATCAATTGTCCAGAACAAAGAGAAATGCCAAAGAAGATGGCCTGAGGAAGAGCTCCATGTTTCTTTTCTCAGTTGTAAAAAGCCCATGAATGCATAAATCTGTAGAATTTGAAACCAATATAATGTCCCTTTTTTTAGATTTGGAGGAAACATATGATCCAGATTTTAAATGAAGAGCAGATCTTCGTATTTTCTCTCTTATACAGTTGCCTTTCTGATACATTTTCTGTCTTCAGAATCAACCTTAACCACTGAAAAATACCATTTGAGATTTAAAGAAATTGGAGCTTTGTTAAAGTTGAATTTGCATTTGCTATGAGACTGTGCTAGACCCAATAAATGAAACAGATCAGACATAAAGGCATCTACTACATAATGCAACATCCATTGATCTGTTTTACATTCCTCTAAGAAACAAAATTATTCTCGATGTGCTGTGCTTCCACTCTGCAAATACTTAATGCACTTCCATTAATCTGGTATTCTGCAGATGAAGCTATATCTATACTTTCTAAATCTGAATTAATTGAAATGTGTACAAGGCAGTTTTAATGTTAACTTGAGTTATCAACTTCTATTCATGAATTGTTCTTCATTTGAAATGATCCTATGAAATTAGATTACACTGAATGTGTACTTTAAAAAAATCTTCATCTTTAGGAACAACAAGACTGACAGAACACAGCATAATTTAGAACAGTTGCTTATGCAAATCTAGCTGGGAAAGCAAAACAAGTCACTTTATCAGTTTGCTATTTTCTGTGCCCTAATGCAGGGTTTGATATGGTCATTTCAATGTTTATATTTGCAAGTGTTAGAAGCTTAAGTAGCTTTTAGTACATCTACTTAATGAGCACTAAAGATGCTCATTAGTGAGCTTCAGATATAACCTTTTCCTGGGCACTTTAGATTGAGGGCAGAAGAAAAAATTGTTTGTTGAGAGGTTCAGTAGAAGTCTAGCAAATTACTTGGTGAGCAAAGAAGTTATGACTGTCCTAGGGTTTCTGTCAATGACCCTGTGGTCCTGGCAAACTCTTTTCTCTCCTCTCTTTCCCTTTATTTCTTATGAGGCACCATGACAGTACTTCAAATATGTCCTTGCTTTTTCTAGATCCCTTTCTGCTATAGTCTCTACAGTTGCCCTTTTTTTTCCTCAGAACTGTGCTGTAAGAAATATTAAGATTCACACACTCTTACCATACTCATGGCTGCATTACTGACCTGCTGTGGTCTGGCATTTGTCAGGGAGAAAGCCACTTTTGCCTTAGTCATACCAGTGCCAAAGCCGATGGATGGTGTGGCTACATTGTGGTCCCAGTCCCCAGGTTGGCTGCAACATCCTTGAAGGACTAATGATGTCTCCTGCCTTTTCCTCCATCTTCTCATGTGTTCTCTCTTCCACCTGGGCAGTACATTTCACAACACTTTGGAGAATGTGATTATCTTTGAGACTATCTTTTCCTGTGCTGTTTGATTGAAGTAGGTTAATGGCTTTAAAGGATGCTCGCAGAGGAGCTGACATTCAGGTGAATAGACTGTTTCTATAAACACCATTGTACAATGCCATAAACATAATTTTCCACAGAAACCATCGTAGTAGTCAATCATTCTTATGCCAATAAAAAAAAGTCGACTTCTCAGCCTCGGTTTTAATGAAAATTCAGTTTTACACAATGAATTGGCTTTGAGTATAATTTAAGGAAAATTATACCCAAGTAAACAAACCTGCCTTAGAAGGCTGGTCGACGGAAAGATCTGCAGTCTCAGGCATTAACCTTTCTTTTCACTTAGAGAAATAAATAGGATGCTAATCTGATAAGATTTCTTTGTTAAAATTTTTAGTGTTAGAATGACAGAAAATCTTTTGGTTTTGTGATTGGTCTACAGGATACGAAAAATTCATGCGATTATTCATATACAAAAAATATATTAATTTTCTCTGGAACTTAATATGACAGTACAAATTTGCTAGCCATACTTCCATATTGTTTCTGTGACTTACAAAACTATCTGCTTTGAAGAAGTTAGTTATCATTCTTTTAGAAACAGTTTCTTTTCACTTTAATAATATATTCTGTCTATGGATTGGATATACAACTGGGACATAATTTTCCAATTTGCAGTGCAGTTGCCTTTAAAATAAAATTAACAAAATCAATTGCAGAATGGCATTAGATTTTTCCCCCCCCAGGAATTTTTTTCATACTTTTCCTCAAAGGAAAATATTTTACGTTATTTTTGAAAATCATGCCTACTTCAGTGACAGTAATTCCACCGAAGTCTATTCAAATATCTGCCTATACTTTGCCTAACAGAGTATCTGAATACAGCATCTGACAATATTATTCTTTCTGCTTATAGTTACGGGGGGGAACTTTTACAAATATATGGAGAAACCCTTACAGTGTTGTGTGCTTAGTATTTCCAAGAAAGCTGTGTTTTTACACCGTACAAAGACAGCAGCAGAAAACAGTACGAAATCAGCAAGATTTCATTAGTGAGGGCTCTGGGCTAGAGTTTTGCTTCCTTGTATCCTCCGCTTTGATGATGGCCTAGGTGAGGAGGTGCTGCTTTCTACTACTTTCTGTTCCTTTCTTACTGTTTGAGTCAGTATTATCTTCTTTCTGTGACTATCTGTCCCTAGGCAAAATCCACCTCCCCACTGCCAGCTTTTGGATATCTGTGACAGACTGTTATTGAGGATCATTAGTACTTGATTTGTGAGTGCAAGTAATATTTTGTTGGAAGAGTTTGACCAAAGTTTGAATTCAAGACTTCTGACCCATGGTTCACAGTATGTACAGGAAAGCTCCCCATATTCAGCTAACCAGGTTTGTTTAATTGACTGCTGTTACATTAGAAGATAATTCCTAGAATGAATATTTGGTCTAATTGTTAGATCACATAAAATGCCTGTTGAGTCTATCTGTCTCTCTCACAGTGATAGGATATTACTCCTTTTAACATTTTTAAAAAAGAGATAAAAAGGGACAAGTGAAATAGGAAAAAAAGAAACTACTTTAATCACAACACTGAAATGCTCATTAAAAAAAGATTTTTCTTGAAACACCTCTCAAACAAATAAAATACAATAAAGTTAAATTTTGGAAGAGTTTCTTGAATTGCAGCGATTTTCTGTTGTTACACTGTAGCAGCGCACAAAAGGTAAAATGTATATCACTGGTAAAAGACATGTCCTTCAAAAATTGTTTCAGCATTTCAATTAATGTTTTGTTCCTAAGTTAAGCTAGATAAGGAGGCCCCATTTTCTTTTCATAAGCGGCAGTGCCTTTTTCTGATTTTCTTTTTTGATTAATTGCTTCTCTTTTCTTCTTCTCCATGAGCCCATCACTTAAATACCCTTACTACAGATGCACATAAATCACGGGGAGTCCTGGACCAGGACAAGAACGCATTTTCAATTAGCTTCCACGTCTAACAGCTGCTATTAGTAGTGTCTACAACAACTCATCACATCAAACATAGCACAGTTTGTGAGCTCAGAGGTATGGTTAGGCTGTGGAGGGCACCACACAAAATACATAGATATCGTTGTATCTGTATTTTGCATATGGGGAGGACAACAATATGAAATGATTTTCTTGCAGACAAGTGTTTCCTTTCAGACTCTGTTCATAATGGCTACTGCACAGTGCATTTGACATTTTACATTGTCTGCTTATAAAAGAGAAGTTTGTCTGCTCTCGGTGATTTGCTCTTATTGTACTCTTCAGCACTGTCCAAACAGATGCCCCAAAGTTAATGCACAAGTAATTTTCCAATTCTTAAATAAAGTAGTGGAAAACATTAAGTACATGCAGGAGACTACAAGTAGAAACCTTAACAACAAATTAAAAGTAAGGTCATAGAAACAAGGTTTGAAACACAGTTTAGTGACATTTGATTGTACAGTCTCAGTGCCGACGCTAGCCATGATATTTTGAAGCTCTGACAGCAGCATCTTTTAACATACGGTCTCCTCCGTTTCTTCTGACATCAATTGCATCTGTTTGAACCATCATTTCTGGAAAGCTTGACATGACCTTTTCTTCCTAGACTGACAAGCCTCTAAGTTATGATGTTGTCAGAGTTGTGGCCAGCAGATTTTACTTCTTTGTTTTGCAGATTATGAAGTGCCTTCACTGAACAGCTGCACAGAGCCAGACTCAAGCCAGGACTTTGCAAAAATGCATGAGTACATAAATCTCTGGGGCCACTTACTCAGTCAGCCAAACAGTCAGATCAATTATGTGCCTCGGCCCTTGTAATGAGATTTTCAGTGGTATCAAATAAATATTAACCCTTAGTTTCCTACTCTGGATTGGGTGACTTGTGCGTGGTTTTTTTTGTTTGGCATTTTTTTGTTTTTGTTTGTTTCTGGGTTTGGGTTGGTTTTTTTGTAATATCTGAGTACTTAGAACATCCTTTTTGTAGTTGTTAAGTCTCCATTGTAAACTCAGTGTAGTTACTGAGCAGATCTTGTTCATACTGGAAAAACACATTTCAATTTCTAAGCTCACTCTTTACCTGGTTGTCAAGCTAAGAAAATCCAGCTACTGCTGCGGTTTTTGATAGCAGGGATTTCATAGAATGCTTTTAGATCATATAGCCACAAAAAAAAATAAATTAAATAAATATTTCATCCAGAGGCCTTAGTTTGCCACTCTACAGATCCATTTGAAAAATGTCTAATGGTCATTAAATTCAGGAAGGTCATAAATCACTGACCAATTGCATCCTGTCACTACTTTTGATTTTTTTTCTGACTCAATGGTATTACAAAGGCATTGGGAAGATTTCAATTATATGTATAAAAGAGTCTTGCATTACAGCACTTAGAGCAAGCATTGGTTTCCACAGGACTGAGAATGGTGCCATATGATGTAGCTTTATATCAAATCTTAGACAAAAAGGAGAAAATTTTCCAAATCCAATTTAGGTGCAGAATGTGACTAAAGGAAAATTAAATATTTAAGCTTTTGATTACATATCACAGCTCTATTCATGTTTAGCATATGAACCTTGGACAAAAGTTGGCTTGTGTCCATCTCCATAAATTTCTAGTTGTCTTGGGCAGTTTTCTCTGAATAAGGGTCATGAGTGCACATAAGGGAAGTGCAGAACATTCTAGCCTGTAATATGCATATTTACTTACTTAATTTAAATTAAAACATGGTGTTTCTGATTTTAAATTTCAGGAACATGCAATTAACATAAGTTTTAGGAGAGTTTTTGTCCTGATTTGTGTTTTATAAACTGGGAGGTAGAGAGGGAGAAAGATATTTTGAGGATGCATGAAGCAGAATATTTTAGAAACACTTATTCAAGATCTAAGCAGAAAATTGCAGATTTGCCCTGGCAAGCTTTCAAAATCCATGCTCATTATCCAGGGACTGTAATGAGTGAGGATATACCCACTTCTCAAGGAATATAATGATATTCACATTCGGAATGAAGCCATATTGAGGTTATTCAGGCTTGATTCCTGGAATAGGTGTCTGAAGTCTGGCAAAATTACTCAGGACAGAGGCAAAACTCTTAAAGGTGATCAAAGCCAAGATGTTGCATGATGTGTTGAAGTGCTTTGAGATTTGACAGATTTTCAGTCCTGTAGGATAGTTGAATTGCAATTGTGTTCAGAATTCCCAAAGTGCAAAATTTGAAAAATGGAAAATTCTCAGTGGCCAAACTTAAACAAACAGAAGTAGAGGCCTGCAGAGCTGTCTCCACTCCTAGTCAATGACGTCCTTTATTCCTTTCCTATAAGTGGAACATTTTACTCTTAGCTTTATTTTCGTGAAGAGTCATACTGGTGGGTGCAATGAATAAATAGTTCAAGTCAGGAGATCAATCTAGGAAGGGCTCACAAAGCTCTGTATGATAATCACTCATTAGCCAAGCGCATCTCCAGGGTCAAAAGGGTATTGGAGAACAACCCTAATGCTCTTAAAAATGAGGTACAGACATAACAAGAGGCCATGTAGAAGATTTTGTACAAGTTTGATGTCTGTCGCTTCCTAGTCCCCTTAAGGGTGATGGTTCTGCATTTCACTTCTGTGTCTTCCTTTATGGATTGTAACAGTACAGTCTTCTCCCAAACTCTCTATCTTTTGGCTCTGATTTTTTTCTTATTTTCACACCTCTTCAGTGTTACTGAGGTTATCTAGCACTGAATTAAGACTTAACCTGTGTATGTATTACTGTTCCTGCGTTATAGATATAGATACAGCACATAAATACACAGAAAACCACAATAAAACACTACAGATCACCATTAACTTACCATGTGATTAGATGATGCTAGGGAGAGTGGTGTGTTGGACACTTAATTAAAGTGAATAAACAAACATGTATACCTCTGTGTAAGATAAATAACTTAAGAGTGAGAGGAATCTTCATCTCCTGTCAGCTTTTTTATTGTCGGCTCTTACAGCTGCTGTTCAAACCAGAATGTTTCCTGCAAAGTTTACTTAGCCAACACCTCCTTTTTTTTCTCCTTTTAACATGCTTTTTATATATAGAGGTAACCATTAAAATTTATTTGTTTCAGTGATGCTTTACATGAGTAAAAACGGAATTTGTCCAGCTCTGTGAACTGTACATGAATCCTCCTGTTATCATATCTCTCTCAGTCATACAGTAAGGGCAAAAGAGCCAAAATCAATTCTAAAAATGTCATAAACTGCCTCTTGTGAAAGCTTTTTACTCCTTTGCCACTGTTTGCTATAACTTGGGAATAGTTGGAATAGTCCACTGTGAGGGAGAATGTAGGGTAAATAATTTATAATGGTCAATTTAGTTTGCAAGTCCTTTCTCTCTGGTTCTGCGTAGCTTCTCTTCTGCCCTATTAGACTTCTTAAAATGTGAACAGGCAATGAGAGATTTTGTCATATTCATATCTCTGTTTCATTTAGTTGGCCCAGTATCCTTGCCAGTACAAGAAAATTGAAGAGAAAGAATAGCTTCCTTTGTTCAAGTGAAATATTAACATGCCATTTCCATTAGGATCAGTACTGGCAACAGCCTACTTAAGACCTTACATGTTTCAATGTTTATCAACTAGGAAGGCAAGTAAGATTCTAATTTCACTATCATAAATAGACCACTAATTAGACATCCCTTGCCACCTCTAGCATCTATGAAGATCAGACAGATACCGGGGCCAGACTATCGTGTACCTGCAGTTCTCTTATTATGAATCACTGCTTTAATTCTCTTATATGATTACATCTGTTCATCTGCCATTTTAAAGGTTAATTTCTTGACTATATTGTCTGTGAGTCACAGCATCTTGATACAGCTATACTTCAGGGCCAAACGAAAGTCAGATTTCAAACAGACCATTGCAAACCATTCAGGCAATGACTTACAAGTTTCCCTTGTCTTGTCGCTACACCCATCTCCAGCCTAGAATTTCTAAATATTCTGATTTGAAAGTAATATTTATGCATTTTTTCCCCTATCATGCCTCACACCCTAGCATTTCCATGGTAAGGAAACAAACCTAGCATCTCTGTATTCTGCAGACTATATGTAAGGTTAAGTGAAAGTCTGACATACCATTACTAAACCTTGAATTCTGGGCATGTAACATACCATGTAATTGTCTGAAGGATGGGTATACACAAATTCCGTCCTTAATGAAAAGTAAAACTAGGCAATACTACAGCAGGTATTTAAGAAGTCGACTGTTGATGTCACTGTTCAGAGGTACCACAGCTGGACTACAGTGCTGTGCAGGAATTGTGTTTTACGGTATTAGAGAGCAAACTATTTTCTACACAAGGTCTATCCTGCTTGCAGCTGTCCTGGGGACTATCTGAATGAAAGATACTGTCACTGGAGTGATCAGAGACCTGATAATCTCAGGCCTTCATATAAATATCAATGCCAGCACAGAGAAGTGATCAGCATCTGTGGTTACAGACACTACTCTGTGGCAAAGAAAATGTGTCTTTAGAAAATGCATTGTTCCTTTTAATTACAGTTTTAAGTGTCAGCAGACCAAGTCAAAGTGTTTGTAAAATAAATCTGTTGAATGCTATTACTTTCTTCTTTCATTGAACTGGTGATCCTCGAGGCTCCCAGGGACTAATAGCATCAGCTACAGAGCCATGCACCTTTGTTAAGTTATTTCTATCATCACCTGTCACACTTCAGCTATTTCATTCCCAAATTCCTTTTGCAGAAATTAACAGCAGCTGACCTGCTGAGACAGTGGGTTTGTAGAGTATCTAACTTTCTATATAGGCTAAAAATAACACTTCTTTTCCCATGTGATATTAATAATTTAATCACAGGAAAGACAAGTGTTCTACTTTGTGTTACTGGAATTTCCCATTAGTACAACAGGGAATAATTCTGAAAACATTATTTCTGCAATTGTTTAAAACCATGTTTTTCATCCAGATTTGTAAAAATGTCTAACAGAACTTCCTCAGTTCCATAACTTACCTGATTTTTTTTTATATTTTATTTTTTTAAGTTTCACCATTGATATTTACCATTATTCTGAAAAGTAGCACTAAAATATATACAGGCTCAAATCCTAGATGACTCTCACAGTTACACTTGATAATGCCCGGACAAACAAAATACAAATGCAATTAAAAAATATTTACGTGCTGCAAGCTTCGAAATATTTCCAGTCCTCCTTATAATGTTGGTTTAGATTAGACTTGGGGAATACTCAGAACAACACCATTTGATAGTAAAAGTCTTCCTGCAAACATTTTTAAACATTATTTGTATTAAGTGCGGTAACAGTGCCACCAAGTGGCAATTTAGAGCAATCACGCTTTTAGGTACTGGAAATGTTTCAAACAAAAACATCGGAAGTGGAGGCCAGAAAGCTGACTTCTGACCAAAGATCTTGTGGTGAAACAGAAATAAGGAAAACTATGAAGTCATATTAAGGATTCTTCAGAAGACTCTATCGAGTTTGTGAGTTCCTCTAAATTCCTTCGTTGTCTTTCTCCTTCATTCTTAATTTTTAGGTATATTCCTGCATCTACTCCCTCCTTAGAGCTACTAAAAGACAGAAATTTATGAAAATTTGGCTTTTGAAAATTTCAGAAACTGGCATGAAACTGGTTCCTCTTACTCCTATTGAATGACTAATGAAAATTGTCACAATGCTCAGTCTTTATTTAACCATGTTATAAAATCCCTATATGTGATTGGACTTTCTTTGCCAACTTTAGTGTCTTAGAAAGGTATTCACAATTTTATTCCTCTGTGTTTATAAACCAGTCCCCTTGCTGGCCAGTATTTATAAAGAGCCTGTAGGCACCCATATTTTTCATTGACCACATTGTACTTTAGTGTAACGTGTATGAATTTGTGGAGATCTATCGTGTTTCTTTTCAGCCCTTATTTTGGAAAGTGAAGCAAATAATTGCCATAAATCTGCTCTCTAGTAACTTACTTAGTACTGTTCCTTGTGCTTGAAGATACTTGCTGTTTATCAGATATTATACATTTATAAAATTCATCCTAATGTGAACAGGTTTACTTCTGTATTCAGAAAGTCTGAGATAAATGTTCTTTTCTGTCCTTTGTAGAAAAAGCTTTATAATACTGTTTTAATATAGTAATACAATGGAGTAGGTGAAATACCATGTTGGAGAGGGAAGATTTTGTTAGTCATTGAATTCAGCTTATAAATTGGTGATTATATATAGGTTAACATCTTGTACATTTTGTTTTTGCTTTACTGTGTGCTCCTGTGTTTCTGTAATCAGTAATTGCCAAGTCTGTGATTCACCTGGCCTTTTCCAGCAGCCAGGAAAGCAGGAGGGTGGTATTCAGCACAAAGGTTCTTGCAGCAGCTTCAGATTCAGTCATTGCAGGTTTTGGGTTGCTCTACAGTACATTATTCCCAAGATGCACTTGGGCCAAGTGTTTTGCAATTCATAAAACATTGGGACTCACCTCCATTTTCAAGATTAATGACTCAAGTACAGCACAGCCAGGGAACAAGGCTGAGCAGTGCACTCAACATAACCACGTAGAGCTGCTGTGTCTTTGCTCTTGTGTCATAAATCAGGGAAGGGAGAAGGAGATTGACTTACAGCCAAGAACACACTTCCATTTAATTTCAAGACTACATACACTAGGAATGAAAGCCACTTTGTGAGCTAAATTCAGAGCTACTCTAATGGCTCCATTTTTCTAATTAGCTCATGACCTGGGGAAAAAGAAAATGATGTGTTAAACATAAGAATAAATCTAAACTTGCTCCACATTTGAAATGTATGTTTGTTTTGCTGATCTAGTGTTGGTGCTGGAATAGATAGGAGGAGCAGCCTCAAGAAAGCTGTGCTACTGCTGGCTTCTTTTTCTAGAAATTTCTTCCTATAATCCCGACATTCCCTTTTATCGTTAATTCATCAGATACATTAAATTAAAAGATAAATTGCAGCAGCTAATACAGTACCTAAAGAAAAAAAAGATGGAATAAGAGCAGTAAAAGCTGTAATGAACCTTTCACTTGACATGTCCCTCAGATAGTTTTAGGAGCTAAAAAGATGTTTTGTAGGTTGACAGCGTGACAGCAGGTTGAACAGTGCACTCATTACTTTTGATCAAATGTGATATGGTTTGTTTACACCTAAAAATATGTTACCACCAGCATTTTCCAGGACTGGCTACAGAGCACAAAATATTGCTGTTGCTTTATAACAGGAATAAAGCCAGGTTGTTTTCATTTACTGCAAACTGCCCTCTGTGCAGCTTAATCTCATAAAACACAAACTAGGGCAGTGAAAGGCAGATTGCCTAACTGCACCAGTGTCTCTGTGTATTTCTGGAACAGTTTCTAATAACAACAAAAGCCAGTACTTCAACTGATACTGAAAGTTCTGAGTGATGAAAACTCCCATCCTGTGCTGCCTTCCCTGCAGCACTGGCAGTTGCACAGCTTCCCAGAGAGTCAGGTCAACTCACTGCTCTGACCAAACATTACCTTCAGCAAAAGGAAATAATTTTGCAAATTCTTCATCAATGGATATTGCTCTGGATTTTCAATTGTGTAATGAAGAATATGATTCTAATGATTGGAATAAAATGTGTACACAGTACCCAAAACACAGAAATGGTTTCTACTCACCTCATTAACTCATTGTAAACCTTTCCTTCCGTATTTCCTTCTCTTAACAATTTAGATGTAAAGTATGTATGCCCATATTATTTAAGACTTGAAATTCCATAAGATCAAAAATTGGCATTATCCAAAAATCAATAAAGAGTGAATTTCAGTGCACTTTTACACCTTTTCTTAAAGAATGTTTATTCTTAAATTCAAATTCCAGGTTCTAGTTTGGAATAAAATTTAACATTCAATTTTAGACAGCCTTGATTTGTTGGAGGGAAATTTGTAGGGGTAAGGTATGTCTTTTTAAGCCTTACTTGAAAAAAAAGTAGTATGGGATTCCAAGATCATTGCCAACACTGTTATTGATTTTACCCCTTTCTCTCTGGGGTAAAGATGGAAGTGCTAAATGAGGCTGTAGAGCAAGCTAGTATAATTTCAGAAATGCAGAAAGTTTATGGGAGACTAGAAAAAAAACCCTGGTCTGCTGATCAAAATGTTTAACAGAACTTTTGATAAAGAACAAAAATAAATAATGGATTGACTGTATTTTTCATATGGTAACATGTAAGTACTTTAATGTGAGAAACAATTTTTTTTTCCCAACAATGTGTTTGTGGTCCACAGAACAGGATCTTTACATTCCAAAATATACTTTACATTTCACAGATAAATACTACCTTTGAAGAACCATTTAATAGGCCATTTGGTACTGCGTTGTAGCAGTTGTTTACCAACATTCAAACAGATGTAATTAACTATGTCTTTGGTCTAGAAAAATCAGTTAGCAAAGAAATTTATCAGCTTAATGCAGCAACAGCTCTTTCATTAGCCAGGATTCCATTTTCTTCCAATAACCAGTTCTGTCCTTTACCATCATTTTTTTCTTCCATTCATCTTTTAATAAGTTATCCTTGAAATTTTTACTTGAAAATTTCTGCTGTATTGAAGCCAGAATAAAAGGACAGTTAGTTATGCAAACAATAATTTTTCTCTTTCTTAAGGTAAATTCTTAGGTTTCTTACAATTATAGCATTTTAATAGTCCAGTCATAATATTCTGAAAAGTCAGATATTTTATTAAAAACTTGAACCATCAGGCCTCCAGTTTCACACAGGAAACAGCTCTTAAAAGTATTGAAATTAATTCTGTAGAAAGAGTTAATAGTCAGGAAAGCTATGCAATTCCATAAAAACCGTAATTTGAGTGTAGATTTTAAAGGCTCCCTTCTTCCAGTCCTCATAGAAAACTATTTCTTTGTATCGGTATTCTTATGCGTGATGATGATGTCCCTGTTTGATTCACAGACCTTCATACAGATTTTGCTAAAAGACAGTTGAAATTCATCCCTGTGTAAGGAATTCTGTCACCCTGCATAATACTGCTGTTTTCCATCATGGCTAGTGACATGCAAGAGGCTGAAAGTCTAAGTGCAAGATTATTTGTTAGATGGTCGATATTTGTGGAAATATATCAATCAGGCTTCATTCAAATATGGGCATCATTTTGCGTCTCCAAGAAGCTGCAGCATAACAAGTATAAAACTCCTTATTTCTCTACATTTTGTGAATTTCTTCTTCCACAGGGTGGAGTTTCAGCATGGGGTCTGCCTACCAGTTCCACAGCTGGAGAGTATTTGTGATCGTCTGTGCACTGCCCTGTGTCTCTTCTGTGGTAGCCCTGACCTTTATGCCGGAAAGCCCACGATTCCTGCTGGAGGTATAACCTTCCAAATGGTTTTTAGATTCCAGTCAAGATTATTTCTGTGTTTACATCATGACCTCTACATAACAGGCATTTAGATTGTTCAGAAACTATAGTGAGTATCTTAATTTGTATGTATGTTGCTCTTACATTTTGGTCTAACGTTTAGGTTGGAAAACATGATGAAGCTTGGATGATACTCAAGCAAATTCATGACACAAACATGCGTGCTCGTGGTCAGCCTGAGAAAGTCTTCACAGTGAGTATTGCTTTTAAAGCTAATTACCTTACACGTCAGCAAGCCTTCTGACTGTCAAGGTCTGGAGGGCTTAAGCAATCAAAATTAACACTCTACATGGCAAAACCAATTATTTGCATTCTAATTATCTGAATATAAGGTATTGTGAATTCCTACAGAAATTATTGTTTATACAATAGATGTTAAGATATCAGCCTTTGGCCGGCGTATTCTTGGGTATATGAACCCACAGGGTGATAATTTTATCTGGTGCAGCAAGACTCCATCTGTGTTTTATTTATTAAGTATACTTTGCCCTTAGTAATAACAGTAGGCACATAGAAGTCTGTGTTGTTTCAATTGGAGGAGAAATTGGCAATAAAGAAATGGGACTTTTTTATGGCATCTTTGTGAAAACTATACACAACAATCTTGTCTTCCAGCTTGTGCTGGAAGTACATGCACTGAGCTCCGTCTCAGAGCCACGTGTGGGATGTGATGCTCTTCCTCTACCAGAGGCTTTCTTCTTACTGTAATGCACATATAACTCAATTAAGAAATCCTCTTAAAGCTTCTGCATTTGCAGGCAGTCTTGAGGAATGACCCTCTGACTGTATAACTTTATTCCATTGAGACTTGCAGTTTGTTGTCTTGGATGCAGTTTCCATTGCTTCCATTTAAATCTTTCCACAAAGAAGCTCAAAAATTCCTATATTTGGCTTGAAAGAAGGCTGGCTAGCACACCTATCGTGTTTAATCCACCTTTGGTACACCAATGACCTGCCCCTAATCCCATCTAGCTTAATATTTTATTTTCTGATTTAATTTATGAGTAAAGGGATTTGCGTAACACCATACAGCTAGGATCTAATTTCACAACTGGTGATCTGAGCTGCTTTCAGACAGAATATGCCTGCTTCTGGTAACTCTGGGGGGGTTTTTTCTACCCTTGCTGATATTCGTTGGCTGATTGCACAGTCAGCCATAGCACAGACCCTGTGCCCCTTCAGTGCTGGCTTAGGCACAAGGAAAAAGACAGAAATGTGCTGGGAGAAAATGTAGGAGGAAGGATAAACCTCTCACGTCACTTTGACGTAATTGTATCACATCCTAAAGCAGCTGCGGAGATGAAAACAAAGCACGTGCCTGTTGTTTCCAGTTCTTGTGATCTAACAAGTCTTTCTAAAATCGTTATAATGTAAGACTGAACCACTTTATTTACAATTAGTTTTGTTAATTGGTCAGCCATTAATTTTGCCAGTTTCTGTCTTGAACGTTAGAAAAACTCAATTCTGGACATCAAGGAGTTGAAAGATTAGAAATACTGTACTATGTCAAAGTTAGACATATATAGAACTCCCTATTTTTAGCTTGCATTAGTAGGATTAGAAAATGCATCATTCTCTTCTTTTTGTACAACATCAGCACTTCATCCTGTAAAGCTCAGAAAGCAAAGAACTTACACGTAATTTGTTTGGCACATCATTTTAGTATTTTTTTTTTTTTAATTAGTCCTAGATATTGTGAGATTTTGTCTCAGTAATTTATTCTCCCAAACCCCTTTGCTTATTCAATACCATTTGATGACTTAGGCTTCACTATTTTCCTCCACTTCATATTACTAGTTATATCAGACACACTTTGATAGTATGTTTTCTAATCCTACAGATGGTGTAACTTTTCCTTCATTACTTCTATGGTTTTAGTGTGATTTCCTTTTATATGTTTTCCTGTCTTATATTAACTTAATCTTTTTTTAGAAGCTTTTTCTCACAAGTCATATTTAGTCTTATTACTCACATTATTGAAGGGATTATCTTCAAACCTTCAAAAAGAGAAGTCATCCACTGACAAACAGTTGGTTTTAGAGTTAGAAGCCCCAAAATGGAATTCTGGTTACTGAACTGATGGAGTTGACAGCCTTTCATGCTTTTGAGAATCCCTCCTGAAAGCAGTGATACTAACAGAGTTGGTAATAAATTGATAGTATCTTCTATCACGGGACTACCCAAGTTAAATGTTTATGGATGTGCTTAATTAACTTCCTGGGCTCTTAAAATACGTATTCATTCGATCTCTTGGTTTAAATAATAATTAAAAAAAATTGTATCCTTAAAACCAAAATTTTCTCCACTTCCATTGCCATGTATTAATTAATTTTTTTCCCTGCAAGAATTTTCCTTTCAAGCAAGTCTTGGTCTTGTAAAATTTAAAACATTGCATATTTCTAGTCATTGCTTTTAAACAAAAGGGTTATTTTCATTAAAATAGGTATTATTTTTTGGGTTTTTTCCTTCATTCTTCATATACAGGCAGATGAATTTGCATGGTCCAGGTGGAATATTGTCCTGATTCGATAGGGCTTTTCATATGTTAAAGAACCATCAAAGCCAGGGAAGTTTTGTTGCCAGTCACATACAGTGGTCCTAGGATATACATGGTCCCCCAACCTCCATGTCTCCCAATCAGTCAGGTGGCCAGTATGGGGAAAAGGCTGGCCCTGAGCCTACAGGAGTGGTACTGGTTTGCACAGTGTGGTTCAAAAGGCAGGGCCTTTCTGCTCAGAGGTGTGGGATGTAAGGATTTCTGCATGTAGGAGATCTCAGATAATCTTTGAGGACTCAGCTCAGTCTTTTGTATAACACAGTTCATAAAAGCAGTTAAGAAAAGCTTAAAATCAATGGAATGGTGTGCACAGGATTATTGGAAGAGGCATGACAAGAAGGTTACAGGATTTTGGTAAAGTTATGATCTGGCGAGACAGTGAGGTGTAGTACTTCAGAAATGAGGGTGGTTATAGCTAAAACTGTTTAGTGGGCTTTTCTTTGTTCTTGTTCATGGGATGAGGCTGCTGGTGCATCTGTAAAAGCAGTGGGCTCAAAACTAGAGCTTTACTATCAATGTTGCTATTCCCCTATGTCCTGTAGTAATCCACTATGATACACCTGGAGGTTGAGGAGGAGGGGTGTCCTCATTCTGCTAAGCGGAAGCACAAGTTGTTGCTACCTTCAGAAACTGCAGCCAAACATTGAGCAGTCATCNAGTCATCTCTTAGTCTCTCCTTCCTTCTGTGTCAGTCCGTTTCCCCATTTTATTAGTTTTCTTTCCAATCTCTATGTGCCGCCTTTTAAAATTAACTGTGGATGAATACACTGCCTTTTGTGATATCGCTATTAAGCTGTAACAAGAGCAGAAGCCAAAAACAGAACCATACAATGCTATAAGTTTGTCAGGTCCTGTGTTTGGAAAGACCATGTAACACATTCTTATTCTGCTATCCAAGGGAGTGCAAGTGAAAATTAGCATTACAGGCAACATCACATTCTCTTTCACTGGTGGTTCTGTATTTTTCTCTGATATCTGTCTATCTTATTTCACTTTCGATGAAGTAGATGATTGTTCACAGCAGCAATAACATGCATGGTTCCAGATCATTTCACCTCACTTTTTCTCTCTTCATTAAGTTTTCTGTTTAACACTACACAAAATAAGAACAAAATAAAAGGGTTTTTCAACAATTAATTCATGGCATTTTGAATACTTCTCTTTTCATTGCTCTCTAATCAATAGACTTGCAGCAACATTGTGATAGCAGGTCGGAAACAATTTGATAGCAAACTCTGAACATGCTTAACTGTTTGATGGTTTAAATCATGTTTTAAACTATGCGCCATCAGGGGGATATACAACACTCTAGAATAATCTGACAGCAATAGCTTATTTTAGCCAGAGAAAATTTATTTCCTGCATGCTTTGAAAGCAGAGCTTTTCTGATACAGTTGCATCCATAATGACCTTTGTCATTACAGTGTGCTACTATTAATTTATATATTTAAAGCATTTCTAGTGTAGACACACGTTTAATATCTACTCGTTTTTAGTAGATGATATTTAATAAACCCTGCCAGTACTCCTCAACAGGCAGTTAATGATTCAAGAAAATACAAATATTTGTGTTCTGTTTTTATTTCTAGGTTACCAGAATCAAAACACCAAAGCAGATAGATGAGCTCATAGAAATAGAGAGCGATACTGGGACTTGGTACAGGAGGTGTCTTGTAAGAATCCGCACAGAGCTATATGGTGTAAGTAACAACATCTCCGTTCACTCTGTAATTACCTTTCGTCTTTCTAATTAGCTTTTTAAAGGGGGAGGGGTTCACTGAGCTCATGCTGTTGATACCCGCAATGCTCCATTTTCCATGCAACTGAGACATTCAGGAACCAGTGTAAGGTTTTGGTTTCCTGACCCAGAAAAGATGTAGGTGAATCACAGAGGTTGGTCTCAGCTTCTGAAGAGGAAAATGCTGCCTTGGTCCTTACACAAGTAATAGCTAATAATTACATAGTCATATTCACACCCCCCCCAAAATAAATATGTAGTGGGAACGCATATCAGTATATACCTATGGAAATAGGTTACAAATGATGAGACAAAAAATTATTAGGAAGAATTTGAGACAGCGACATTAATTACAAATGGTAAATTCATGAATAAATTTTGTAAATGTATGTCAATAAAACCTTTATAGGAAGGCATTTTATCTGCACAAATTTTGTAGGCATGTCAATGTTTTACCAGAAACTATGGTAACATATATATATATGTTTTATATATATATATAAAAAACATATCAAAATTATGTCAGAGATATTTCAGACTTTAGTATAAACTGGCTGGGACTGTGCTTCTTACACTTTTGTTATTTTTTTGGTAAAACCAAAATTACATTGTATCTTTGAATCTTGTCATGAAAATTGAAAAATTAGATTCATTGATTAGTTTCAAAAAAATTTCAAAACTGATTTTTCATAGCTGTTAAAAATCTGACATCTTAAAACTCTCCAGAACTATGGTGAAATGTTGCAAAGTAAGGTTTGTCACAAAATTATTTTGCTAGGAAAAGTCACATTTTCTCCATGGAAAAAAAAAAAATTGGGCAAGTGTCTACTTTTATGGTTATTGACCAGAAATGGAGTAGTTGGAGACTGAAATATTATGTTACTAAACCAGTTTTAAAGGAGTTGTCTCACATTCTTCTTATCTCACTAGACTAGACCCTCAGTCAGAGAACTTTCCTTGTTGCATGAGGCATGTTGAGACCTCTTAGAACAGTCTGTCTGTTCTCTTTTTCTGAAGGAGATCATCTTGAGAGAGAGAGAAATGAGAACACCATTCTCAGTCAGCTCTGCTGTAGTGTCTCTGACTTTGGGGTAGTCCCACATTTTCCTCATATAGTTCATGTGTCGGTTTCTAGCCATGGTAGGTTATAATAGGTCAAACTCTGGTTGTATCACTCTTGAATCACGGAATATACTTTGGCTAAATTTAAAGTACTGTAATACTGGGAAGTGAGAAGTAAACACTTCTGAGAAGATCACTGATATTAGATCACTATTTGAGATAGCGAAATGAAGCTGTCTAGACTTAAGGAAACTTTGAGATGAGCAGAGCAGGGTGAATTAATGGACACAGTCCGCACTGGTTATAACAAAATTGGTAAGAACCTGCAACATGTGCTTGCAGCTGAGAAAGTGAATTATATCCTGGGCTGCATCCAAAAAAGTGTGGCCAAAGGTCTGATCTGCTCTCTCTCATGCCCTTAGAGGTAAGCAAATTAAAAAAAAAGCTTCTATTATTTAAGAAAATTGTTCAAAAAAAGATGTAAATAAATGTGTTTCCTAATGATTTACAGATTTGGTTGACATTTATGAGATGCTTCAACTACCCGGTGAAGGATAATACAATCAAACTTACAGCTGTATGGTTCACCCTATCTTTTGGGTAAGAGTGGTTGAGATTAAATCATTTTTTAAATTCTTGACAGACAGAAGAGTCATCTGCATATAAATTTCTGTCACTATAATTATTTGTTTTATTCAGACTCTTTCCACAAAATGTTATGCTTGTCAGTTAGTCTATTCCTGGTTGCAAGCCTAGCTCATCAGAAATATCTGCTTCAGAAAATTGGCGTCTTCTGGTGTGATTTCTGAACGAGTGAAATTGGTGCCTGATGTTTTTATGTTTTTCACAGCTACTATGGCTTATCTGTCTGGTTTCCTGATGTCATTAAACATCTGCAGTCAGACGAGTATGCATCCCGAGTGAAACATTTCCGCAATGAGGAGGTTTCACATTTCGTCTTCAACTTCACACTGGAAAATCAAATTCACAGCAATGGAGAATACATCAATGACAGGTTTAGAGATTTCTTTATATCCTGGCTTAACTGGAATAAACAGATGCATATTTGAAAGCACATCCTAATCACATTTTTTATTTTTTTTTTTTCCTTTAGGCTTTAGGTAATGATACAATGTTTTTGTTGCTTTTTAGTGAGAATTTATTTCTGTTCTTGATTTCTTATGGTTCATAAGCATGGGGAGAAATGGGCCTGTACGCGGTTCCTGTGTGAGGATCCCCCATGCAAACCCAGCTTCCTTGTCATGCTGAAAACCGGACCAAAAAGCCTAAGTCAATGGTACTTCCTTTCACAGTGGGATTCAAAGGTTTTCAGATCCAACACGTGCAGCATATTGTAGAGGTCTGGGGAAGGATGTACTTTCATCTCTGTTGCTGGTTCTTTTTTTATATTGATGAAAGACGCTTCTGTGAAAATGCTGAACATTGAGAGGTTAGGATCTTATCACAGAAAAATGAGAGCTAAACATTACCATAAACCAATAAAAAGCATGAACAGCTCTGAAATGGGAAACAACACTCTGGCAGTGCTTTTTGTGATTTTTTTTTAGCTGAAGCCGAATATATTAAGGCTTTGTCTGGACTTGACACATAACTAGATAACTTGGGGGAAAATTAAACAGAGCTGTTTTAGGTATCTGGTTTCTCTTAAGAAATGTACAGAACAACCATGGTCTTCTGGAAGTCATGGTGATAAGTAATTATTATTTCCACAGGAAAATCTATATCTAAGTGAATAAAATTAATGATTTTGTAATCCTTTTTTACTGTTAATATTATTTTTATAAGAACTTGAGTTTTGTCACAGTTAAAGGTTTATGCATTGCAGAAAAAAATAGCAGTTATTTATCAATTTAAACAGAATATTCTTGTAAAATGCTAAATCTAACATTAATCTATGCTAAATCACTAATTTACTCTAAAGTGTGCAATTTTAATATGCTTCTGGCAGTTATTTGAGATTCATAAAGCTCTTTTCAAGAAGTAGGAACTCATTTGATACCCTTCCTTCCCATATGTTTCAGTACTCTACTCACCATCATTCTCAGTGTTCCCTTCATGTTCTTTCTTAACTAGAAAATCCATCAGTACTTGACTTTTTACTACATTGCATTCCTGTTGGGTTTTAATTAAAATCATCACAACACCAATTTTAACGTAGTCACATGCTTTGTGTCCAAAGGTAAAAAGTGCATTAGAAGAACATGAAGTCTGTCATTTCTGCTCCAACTGACTAATCACTAATTTTTTTTTGTTCTCCTCTGAAATTAGGCTACAAATTTGAATGGAAAGTGCTATTTGAAAAATAATAATGAGTTGACACTGAACTCTAGCCTGATTTTAATCAGTATGTCAAAATGAGAAATGATATAGTAACTAAATTTAATGGACTGAAAACACCATTGTTCTGACCAATGCAAAAAGAAAATTCCTTAGTTAATAAGTTGCTTACTGTAATAAACACTATTAGCTTTTTCTCTCCTTTCTCATAAAGACGTGATTTCAACAACTTTATTCATGAGAGTTTAATTCCCACTGCTTTGTAGGTAGCATGTATTTTTTATGTTGCTATTCGTACTATTACTCTTGTAATAGTACAAATACTTAGCTAATCACGCCAGGTCTAGTTAGAGCAGAGCCAGGTCTGTCTTTGGAAGACTTTGCCATTTTAACAGTTCTTCCTGCCACATAACAATTAAAACTCTGCTTTTCAAACTGTTGCCACTTTGTGTGAAGTCTGCCACCAAAACTGCCCCTTTTCCACACCTCCATGTGAAATAAAAGACATCACAAAAATAATGATGTATTTCTGCGTCTTCTTGTTGTTGTCGTTGTTATTTTTTACTAAAAAAGTCTTACATCATTGTTTTAGTGTAATGACATCTAGGTAGAAAGTTACTGTAATATATTTTGTCATTGATTTTTTCTAATAAGGTCTTGATTGACGGTTGTGATCAAAGATCTGTGTGTTAAATGAGAGTCAGTAGGAAGGAAGATGTTCAGAAATAAAGTCACGAACAAATGATTTACACCTGTTTTATGTGCATAGTAATTGTAATTGTATCCCTAGGCACAGGAGTAATGAAGACATACTGACAGATATCTCGTTGTATAATTGGCAATGTAATTTTTTATTTATGTTTTATTTTAACCATTTTGCAAAAGCATTTTTCAAAACTTAGACCAGTATGTTTTGCATTTGAGCTTAATGTGGAAACTAGTGTGTTCATCTGGAGAAATATTCTTTGAAAAATTCTTTCTTTTCAGCTTGTTGCTATTAGCAGGTGCTTGTTTATTACAAGGGACTGAGTTTCTGAAGCATCTTCTAATTTCCAGCTGTAATGTCAAATTGAAAGCAATAGTGATTTTACAAGGCTGTTCCATGAATGTCATGACATCGGTTTCTGTTGATGATTAAGGACAAGTAAGAACAGAAATATTATCAAAGAAATTATATTACCAGTTAAGGCCAGTAACTTTGTGGAGCAATATGTCTTATTAATTCTCTTTCTAAATAATAGTATTCCAGAATGAGCTAATAATTAATAACATCTGCAAAATGCATTTTTACTGGGGTTGAGATTTTTTTGAACTAAATACCTGCATCATCTGGATCTGTTGCTCCTTCTAAAGTGTGAAGGTAGACTGACAGGAATTATTTGTATTGGGCAGGTTTGTTATGATGAAGTTTAAATCGGTAACATTTGAAGATTCACTTTTCAAGAACTGTGTGTTTGAAGACATTACGTCACTGAACACATATTTCAGGAACTGTACTTTTGTGAATACCACCTTCTACAACACAGGTATTGTGAGAAAAAGCTCTGAATGCCCATTGCTCAGCTGCATGTTCTCTTCTTGCATTTATAATTTCTGGATTTCTAAGAAGGCATACAAGAAGTCCTCTTGTAGGGAATAAAAATCTATAAGAGACCTTCATAGTGTTATGACAGAGAAGTGAAAGGATCACACTGCAAAAGAGATACCACAGACCTAATCTTGACTCAGATAATAAACATCTCTTTGATTTCAACCATCTCTAAAGAGATTCAGTCTGGAGAGAAAAAAATATATTTACTGCTTTACTGGTAGCTGGTGGGACTGGTGAAATACTTTGTTTATTGTGCTTACTGTGGCAGGGGAATCTGAATTCAGGATTCAAAATACCTAATTTATAATTATTTCCACTCTCCTAAGTCTTGTAACAAAAATTTGAATCCATATTTTCATATGTGGAAACAGAAGACTCTTTTTTTCCAGTTTAATAGAACATAACTGAAACAGAACATGGCTAAAACCTTGTTGGAAGCATGGGGCACTTCTTGTTGCTTTCCCAGCTCTACAGCAATCATGATAATAATAATATAGTTAGGTTTCAGAGCAAACAATGCCCAGATTTCTTTGTGTGGAAGGAAGATATTCTTAAATCAGGTGTATAAGGCTGACAGGAGGAACAAAATTGGAAGTATAGGAACAGATCTCTGAAACGGTATTGGCAGAAGAATGGCCTGCATACAGTAACTCATCCATGGGCTAACTTCAGACCATTAGGCCTTCTCAGAAATGAAAATCAGTTTGAACTGAATTCTGTAAGAGTGTTTCACCTGACTACAATTGGCAGTCTCATCTAAAAGGCTGTTTGCTGTGGGAAGAGAAGGTCTGATACTGAGCAAGACTGACTCATAGAAATTTGCAGGTACCCAGTGCTTTTTATGCAAGACCAGCTGGTGCTGAAAGGTCTTAACCAAATACACTCAAACAGGGCTAAAATGCAATATAACCCCCTAATTCCAGGCGTTAGTTGCACTTTTCCATGAGCTTTGCAAATTTCTGGTAAGATAAAAAGCTATCAAAATTAACAGCACTAACTTTTACAAAGCAGTGAAAGCTCCAAGCTGTCATTAAAGTTGCATAACTTGAAATGTTTTTAATCAAAAGCTGCACATGGAGTTGGCTGCTAGCTGAAATGTTTCTTTTTCTTCTTTCCACAGATCTGGAGCAGTATAAATTTGTTGACAGTGAATTGATAAATTGCACATTTTTTCACATCAGGACAGGATGCCAGATTTCTTTTGATGACGACTACAGTGCCTACTGGATCTACTTTGTTAATTTCCTGGGAACTTTGGCAGTGTTACCAGGGAATATTGTGTCCGCTCTCCTGATGGATAGAATAGGACGATTAACGATGCTAGGTAGGGACTTCACTTTGAAATAGGGAAGAAGACCACAAGTAACGTGTTGTCTTTTCAAGGAATTTGGCTCAGAGAAATGCAGAACATTCCTTCTGCAGATACTTCACTTACGTGGCATCATAAGTGCTGTTTTTAAAAGCTCCCAGTTTAGAAACCCTAGAAGAAAAGGGTTCTGTGGCCTTCTCTTCTATGCCACATTGCTCTTCTGCGTTGATATTACAAGACCATTATCTAGAATGGTCTCATTTAGAATGAGATTTTGGAGAGTGATGACCATTGGGTTTATCTTTGCTCCAGCTGAAAGGAAAGCAAGGTGTGCGTGTGTGACAGTCAGCTGGTAGAGCAGATCCTTGGAAGTGTCAGCAGTTCTTTGTGATCTATTTTGCAAAGGAACACTGTTGAAAGATATCTGCAGTGGATTGTCTGCAATGAGAAATCTGTTTTCAATTTACTGAAATAACTATGTGATAGTGCATTGTCTTCGTTTTCCAGGAGACTATCTCTGTATAAATACAATTCCTAGTCAGTGTTTTTATTGCTATAATATATGAACAAGTTTCATGTAATTGCAAAGATGATGAACGAAGAAGAATGGGGACCTTCCCCAAGCAGCTTGCTTTGCGAGTTCATAGAGGGTTCCAGCTTAATACTTGATGACATATCCTAATTTTTGAGGGGATATGTTTTGTTTTATGAGCTCGTTCAGCATTTGTCTTTCTGACTGGTCTTACCAGCAGAGGAAGCCTCTCTAGTTTTTAACGCAAATGTTTGCGTCACTTATTTAGCTACACTGTATGTATAGAAACATGAGACAACACAAAGATCATTCTTTAAAAATATCTTCACTTCATGTTCGTTTCACCTGCCTTGTACCTAGGTGGTTCCATGGTTCTTTCTGGCATCAGCTGTTTTTTCCTGTGGTTTGGGACCAGTGAATCCATGATGATAGGTATGCTGTGCCTCTACAATGGCCTCACCATCTCAGCGTGGAACTCTCTAGATGTCATTACTGTGGAGCTGTATCCTACAGACAGAAGGTATGTGCAGATACATCTCCACTAATCTCACTGACACTATCTCTACATACCAGCAGAAATGGCAGATAGAAATTATTACATAGGAGCTTTACAGAGGTAGTGATGTTTTGACTGGACCAAATGAATAATGTTTCTTCTGAAAAAAAATTGGGGATAATGACATTTTTTGAGCTATTTGGTATGTATTATGCATCAAATATCACCTAATCAGAAAAATACCACAAATGTAGTTTCACATGAAAAAAGAAGGTCTAAGTGCTACTCTCACTTAAAACAAAACTAATGAGTAGTATTTCTGAAAATAATTACGAAGTATTTCTGGGTTTCCCCTAGTTCAACAGGTTATGAAGGCAGTAATTGGTCCAAACCAGCAATATAACTGCATGTGTCTGTTAACTATGAAATGGTGAGACTCATAAATAAAAATCACTGGCTGAACCATCCTAATCTGCTAATCAGTCTGGTATGACTTTGCATGCAGGGCTGCTGGAAGTGTACATACTCAGCATTAAGTGGGTACAAAATTGTCTCAGGCCTTGCTTTTGACTCTTCAGGGCTTTTGGAGGAAATTTCAGAACAATGTCCATGTCCTGAAAGCATTGCTGCTAGCTGACATGGGTTGGGGTTTTTTTTCAGATACAGGGTTCTTTTTAATCTTGATTTTATGTCACTTAATGGATTGAAGGAAGAAACTGTTGAGTCATATTCTGTTGTAGAAATGTAAAAGCTGCATTATCTTGAATAGACAGGGATATTTCTCCTCTCTCAACTCCCTTGAAAAAATTTAATGGAAAATTACCCAGATTCCTGCCAAGGGACAGTCTGTCCTTTCTGCTGTTGCAGTGCTACCTGTTTTGTCATTCATTGGAAGTTTCCAATGCAGTGAAAAATACTTCTATTTTACAAATGCGTGATGTCTTGCTGGCAAGTGTAAATTTTTAGGAAGAGGTGCAACTGACTTCAGTATACAAGTCCTCAGGAGAGGAAAAGTGGCTTCTCTGATTGCTTTTCATGGGCATTTTAAAAATACATGCTTCTTCAGACAAGAAATTGATGTCCACAATTGTGATTATATCGAATAGTAATTCTGTCCTACTTACGAATCCCAAGCACTAAGCTTTAATATTAAGTGCTAGTACTTTTATTACACCTCAGAAAATTTTTCTTCTAGCAAGATTTATTTCATCATCCAAACTTTATGATATAATTCTAATAACTATCCTATAGAAATAGCTATGTTTTTGGTATTCGTGAATGTGTCAGGCCACATATATTTTCTTAAAATGAAATCAAGAAAAATAATTGGGTAAGCTATTGGTGTTAATGGAAGGAAGAAAAGTCATCTTTACTAGGAATGATAAAAAGAGTGTAACTGGTATCTATCTCTATATATCTGTGCAGATGTTAGGGCATCTGTATTTGTAGCTAGTGCTTGTTTCTAATAGTTTCTGCTAGCTTTGGGATTGTAGCAAGTTCTTACCCATTTTTCCTTTTTTAAAATCCTTGAGTATGCCGTAGTAACTGCCTGGAATTCCCCCTCAGAAACTTACTTAAAGCTGAGTTGTTGAGTCTTTTTGGCAACAGGTCAGAGAGAAAACTTGTCCCCTTGTATTATCAATACAAAAAGGCTGATAGGCCAAATCTACCTATGCCAGGAAAGACCTTGTTGACATATACTGTAGACTTGACTTTTTTCCGAAATTTCCAAAAGTGATGGAACCATGACTGCTAGTTTTTGCCAGCTGGGTTATAAGTAAATAACCAGTTCCAGACAGTTTTTTTTAGAGTGGAACAAAGCTACTTCAGGTTTTGTACAACAGTTTGAAAATCAATACCTCCAGGGACTCAAATAACTTGCTTACTGGAATTTTTTTCACTGGTATTTTTTTGTGCAGGCCAGCATTGCCCACCTCCGGTGGTCCTGCCCTTCCTTCTCAGACTCCACTAATCTCCATGGCTGGGCAAAGCTTGCCACGGTTTGCTGGGAATTTCCAGCTTCTGCAAGTAATGTAGGGCTGAACAGCCCTTCCAGGCATATTTAATGCACAAAGCTGCCTGATCTGTTTTTGCATATGAAGTCCTTCATACTTAATATTATGTCCTCTTTCACTACAAAGACATGTTCAGAGTGAATCTGGTCCTGAAACCAGCTTCCAGTTTCCCCTGTGAAGGCAATCTAGGCACAAAAATCTTTGTTCACTCTACCACTGTTTTACACTTTCTTCTTACTCCCCACTACTGAAATGACCACAAACAAGCAGAAAAGGGCAGCTGGAGGTTGGGCTGGAAATGGTGGAAAGAGGCCAGACCATACTACTGTGCACAAGAGACCAGACTGGGTAGACCCTTCTTTTCCTCCTGCGTGACTCCTCTTGGATACCAGCCAGTTGCTGAACTGCTGGGGCTTTGCCGGTGTTGTGCAGTGTAAAACAAAAGGTGTTTCATAAATCGTACTCTAGGTTATTTAGGGATCATACTGGCTTTTTGCCAGGTAGAAGTGTGGTGAGTACTTTGGCAGTGTATAGTCTGTGTGATACAGGACACATATTTTAGTTTCTTCTTCATTAGCTGCCTTCAAGCAGAATTAAGTTAGCTTCAAAATCTTAACTCACTGGGTCTCTGTATGAATTCAGACTGATCTACATATATTTTAGTTTACTAATGCCCGGAATTGAAGTAATCACATAGTTTGTTTCACTTTCTTGATGAGTAGTTTCGTATTTCATGCTATTTTAGCTTAGTTAGTGCCTTCATGTTCTTCATAAAACCTTGGTTGGTTTGTACAAGTGCTGACACAAGAGTTGTTAGAGACTGTATAGATTTCAAATGATTGTTAAATAGATGACGAAGTTGTTTTAAAATGGGAAATTATGTTACTAATGCTAGTCAAAGGCAGGTTTCTGTCTTCCAGATGGCACATATGGAACAATGAATAATGATTGACAATGTAATACTAATTTTTAAACTTTTCAATACACAATTTTTAGAGAATACTTACGATAACTAAGTATAAACTAGTTGATTTCCAATAAGCAAATAAATTAACCCAGCTTGACAATGTAAAGACTTGTATTTTGTCTCATCTTTGTTTTGTCTTTTACGTTATCTTCTTTAAGGGCTCTGCTGTTCTGGACTAGTCAGGAGCTGCATTAATTTTTTAAATCTTTCAATACACAATTTTTAGAGAAACCAGACTATTCCATAGACTTGGAAGCACTGCTCTGAAGCAGCAATGTTCACAATATTTTGTGAACATTTCTGGGTGCTCCTGAAGTGCTTTCCTAATTTTTTTCATAAACTTCCCATATTTTCCAAACACTGCTTTGGAAGGAGATGATGTAGAAATTGAGGCATCAAGGAAGAAGTTATTGTTAAAAGTGACTTTAGTATTGTGCATAAGGGGAGAGGAGAACTATAGGTTGGGGACTGTGGTACAAACAATTTCAGTCACTGAGCATTTTAGAGGAAAGAATGGGCTGAAAGTCTAACTTCCACTACAGGATACGAGTACCTACACTTTGGCAACGTGAACCTGAAGGTGCTAAGCTGAGCACCCAGAAAATGTGAAATGCATGCTTATGACAATTTAGTTAGCTTTAAGTGACTTACATCATATGTGAATTCTGTAGCAGGAGTAGGGATTTTATCCTTTCTCCTGACAGCACTCAACTACCTTAACCCTGAGACTGATTTCTCATGTTGCAGTCCCCAGCTTTATTCAGAGAGCACCTTCCAACTTCTGCAGCAGATGAGGGAAACCAAATTTCCTTTACTACATTTATATTTCACCCTCAAGCTCTTTGTTCTCTGCATTGGCAGAGTGATGTGGAAAAAAAATATTGTGTGATGAGGTAATTAGGGCTTGCGTTGTAATGTGTGTGCCCAAGGGGCCTGCAATAACATTACACAGTTTCCTAGCTCTGCCTGTAATATAAATATGAATTGAAGAGAGTTAAAGTTCTCTGAAGAAGGAAAATGATGATATTTTTATGACTTCAAAATGCAATTGTTGCTTTCACGTAAATGAGAAGTATCTTCTTGTGAACTAACTTGTGAAGCACCAACTGTATGAACCAGGATTCTCACTAGGGAGTTCATACAACAAATAACCAAAACCTAAACAGAAAGTGGAATAGTAATAGATCATCTCCCACAGAGTAAATCAAGGTCAGATTTCGTCAAATACCCATCAATTCATCATTTTACTACAGCTGCCAGACATCTGGGTTTGAATCTTGTCCAGAAATATTTAGAAGTCAAGGTGTGCTATAAAATGAAGTCATCCTGTTTTGCCTTTTTTCACTATATCTGAAATAAGTTTATAAGAGTTTGATCATAATTAGGAAATGGGTCTCCTCTCTTCAGTTCATTACATTTATTTTTTTCACTTCTTCTTGAGACCTGAGGATCTATCCCCACAGTAATAAATATTATTCACAGAGTCCAATTTTGTATTGTTGTGGCTGTCAGAAGAGTCATAACAACAGTCATCAATTTATAGTAGATTTCCTGACAGCTATTTTCTACTGCCATCCTGTGGATGTGGTTCAACTGCATTTTGCTGAAATTTCATGTTAATGTTTTTAAGGCATGACCTGCCAAAACTATGCAATGCTTCAGGCAGTAGTCCAAGGCAGGAGGGCAAATTCCACGGTATTACTTGTACACTAAGCACTATAACTGGTCAGGCTATGATAAGCATTTTTGTACTCTTTTTTTTTAAAAGAATATGAAATATCTGGAAATATATAGAAACTTGTCCATAGAACATTCTGAAACTCTTTTTAATACTTTACGTATGATCAACTCTAACCAAAGTGGTATTCCAATGTTTTCTTGTAAGTTGTTCAGTAGGCTCAGCATTAGCTCTGGCAAGAAAGTGAACAGGTATTTTTGCTGCACATTCAGTAGCACTGCACTGCAGGACAATGAAGTTTTTTGGTACTCTATCAGCAATGGAAAAGTGGATCTGAACTATTTTATGTGGGAATATAAGCACCTGGTCTAAGAAGGAGCATATGTGGCAATCAGGAAACAAGCTCTTTTAATCTAAAGTCTTGGATAATCCCTCTATTTTTAACTGTTTGGACTCTTGCCATTTTTGTGTGGGGCTTGGGTGAAAGGAAGCTAAGCATTTTTCTTTGTCACAGCTTTCTCAGCAGCAAAAGGAAAATACATTGGGGAAAATTCCTTTTCAGTAACATCCAGCTTTCTCTCAGATCAGACATTTTTATGAAAGACTTCTGCATTTTTCTCCTAACCATACTAAAATCTGTACCTGGTTTCTTTTGTTTGTTCGGTTTTGGTTTTGTTGTTTGGGTTCTTTTAAGACAATCTCAAATTGATTCACAAGCATTTTCTTGCTGATGTGCCTGAAGGGTTTGAGGGCATTCTCTTGCTGGACAAGGGATTCTTGCCACTGGTCTCCCTTAAATAGTAATAATGACTACTTATGGAGTCAAAATGACGTTTTTGTGTAAGTGTTTGCCCACTAACTGATCAACAGAAAGAAAGTTGGTGTATATACAAATAGCCCTATGCTCTTGGAATTTTTCATTTAATTGGTCCATGGTGCTGAGATGACATATCACATACCTTTGATCATTTGTAGGCACTCTAGCACTTTCATGAAATATTTTAGTGGAGATTGTACTAATGTACAGCATATTTATTTTCTGCCTATTTTTATTCCACTGGATTGAGTAGAAGAATAATAGAGACGTGAATTAATAAAGATTTTAACTGATTTGTATCATGAACACTGTTCTAAGAAAGATGTTTAAACAACCAAGCAGCCTGAATTTGCTATCCCTAGAGCTCAACAATTGCTTGAACACTTTGTTCTGACTACAAGCACACAACAAATTCACTTTCAAACACAGTATTAAAATTGAAGCGTGTGAAGGCAGAAGGTTGAACAGTGACAGTGCTTTTCAGGTACAAGTCATAACAGCTTTTATTTAAGCCTGTAAAAATCTTATTGTTCCCTCCAACGATGTGCTTATTTTGGGCAACAGGACATGCCTGAAATCTGCTTAAAGATTAAAATATTGAACTTCTGCTGGATTCATTTTGTATCATCAGGACAGCTGAGGGCAATAAAAATGGGCTTATTTTATCTTACTTTTATTTGTTTACAGTTTGATAGCACTAATGGGATTAGACTGATAATGACCCCTTCCAATTGGCAAAATTCTGTAAGTCCATTTTACAAACAGAACTGTTTTTTCAGTTCCAAAAGATTACCTTAATTTTGCTCAGACACAAGAGGTATTGAGCAAATATTACACAAAATTACTTTAAGCCTTAATAAGGTAATCTTGGGTATATAATCCATAATAGATTTAAACCACAGGGGCATCTGTAGAGCCCAGCACATGAAAAGAAATGGTTCAAATTGCTCAGAAAATTATATTCAGACCCCTGGTATAACTAGTTGATATAAGCAGCTAACATCTGTGAAACAGCTTACCTTTATAAGGTAGTATAAAAAACCACTGAATATAAGTAAAGCATCCCCATATATTTTGTGCTATTGCTTTTCCAAAGATTTCCTGTCTGTATCTATCCAAATTTGCTTTAGCCGGATCTATGTATTCTTTGGGGAGTTCTGATACCTCTCTGAATATACTGAGGCTGCTGACAACCAGGTGTCTAATTTCTCTATGTGATCACTGTTAGGGGTTTTTTCCCGTTGGGGGCAAGTTTGATTTTACATAAGCACTGACAACTGAAGAAGTTATATTTACATGTGTGGACCCTAATCACAACCAGTCACCATCACAAGTTTTGAAATATTTTCTATGCATAAATGAGTCTGAAATTAGAACCATTCTGACTCTTTTCTTCTTCTTTCCCTGACTTCTTCAGAATAGCTGCAATCTATTGGTATCCTATCACATAAACTTGGTTTCCCAGTCCACTTGTGTTCTCTTTAACCTCTTTCTACCTGCCTGTGATAAAGTCTATTTTAACACAGCTTTTTCTCTTCATGATCCTCCTTCCTACCTGCAGGGTCTGTGCAGCCCTTCAGAGAGACCTCAACAGGTTGGAGGGATGGGCAGAAGAATAGGCTGAAATTCAGCAGAGCCAAATGTAGGGTCCCACACCTGGGAAGAATAACCCCCTGCACCAGCACAGGTGCAACCTGCTGGACTAGGATGACCCTACATAAGCGGGGAGGTTGAACCCGATGACCCACTGTGGTCCCTTTCAACCTTACACATTCTGTGATTATGTGAGCCCTAGAAGATGTGCCTGTCTGGAGTTCCTTCCCCCTCAGTAGCTACCCACCATCCCACGTCAGCTTCCTCCAGATATTCTGGGCTTTATCTGCCCTTGTAGTGCAAATGTTTCTGCACTAGAGATTTGATTGTCTTCTCATAGGCTTTGGAAGATTACTCCAGTAGTGTGTCTCTTTGCTGCTTCCTTCGGTGTATCTCATGCTCCTCCTTCAGACCAATTTCCCTGAAGGTCATGCTTAAAATGGGCAAGTTTTAACTTGCACATTCCTCCTCTGAAGCACAGTATTCCAGGCAGGGCAAGGATAGCTCTGAAAACCCCTATATCCTGGTCAAATGTACTAGGGAGAAGCTTTTAGCTCTCTCCTAGTATTTGGCTTGGAAGTAGGATACCAAAGGCCCTAACTGATCAACACTATCAAGATCCAGATTTGCCGAATAGCAGAGGAGATGAACTCTGACACTCTGGGCTGTGGCCATATCCATCAGTTGATTGAGACAGAGGATTTCTTCTCCCTTCATAACATGGTTTTCTGTTTTCAAAATCAAAAAACAGTTCTGTAAAGAGCATTGAGAGATAATATCCTTGCTCTCAGCTGGGATCAAGTCTACTTACTTCAAGTCTCTGGGCTGCTCTTTAGGAGCTCCAGTAGAAGTTTTTCAAGCTTCTTAGAAATTCAGTGTACATCTGAGCATGAGACTTCTTCCTTTACCTCACATGTACCTCAGTAGAATCTTTTTGTCAGTCAGACCACTACTATTTCTGTTAATCCCTGTAGTTTAGACTAGGGCCTTTTAATCACAGTACAAGAAAGAAACATTTTGTTCTGAAAATTAGAATACCTGTCTTCCTGATTTCTATTATTTTTTTCCCCAGCGAACACTGTGTGAGCTCTACATAGTCCTTCTCTCTTTCATTTCTAAGAGATTTGAGAAGTGTTAGAAATTCTACCATCATACAGATATTTTTGTTAGGACACTTTTAGAAGGGGAAGTTTATTCCTGAATCTATGAATCATATGGTTGTGTCAAAACACAGTTTATGAAAATGATGGCAATTTGATCAATACATCTGTGCATGGGCCACCAAAGAATTAAAACACTTTATTTCAGATTACTATAATCACACTGCTGCAATGCAAGAGCCCACTTGAATCGCTTGTGTCGTGCTTTGTGTTGGCAATCTATTTCCTTTCCCTTTCCTCCAAAGTTTCTCAAATATTTCTTTTGCTCCAAACAGTTTTCTATATACCCTGTCTTCTTTAAGAGGTAAACATCCATTATTATTGGAGGTCTCATTACCCTTTTGAAAAAGCATTGATTCAACATATGTACTGCTTGTAAGAAATTAATTTTTATTTTTTATTTTTATTAAAGATGATCATCCTTTAATTCTGATGACTTCTTTCCCAGATCTCCAAGCAGTTTTCTTTTTAAAGCTGCTTGACACATCCATTCTCTCCTCATCCAGCCTTTAACTCTTTCTGAATTTCCATTTGCAAGTCCCATGTTCTACTCTAGAGCTGCAAACTCACCCATTCTGTCATTTGTTTCACATTTTGGTCCCTGAGGCAGCAAAATGAGTTTGCCTCAACCAAGTACTGTAGCAGCTGAGCTGTGATTTCACATTATAAATACAACCACAGAATCATTATCGGCATAGACTATATGCAAGATATTGGGGCTGTACTGATTAATTCCCAATGAGGATTTGTCTCAAAGGCTTTGATCTTTCACCCATTTTTTTAATTTTCTTCTGTTTTCTCTTCTAGGGCAACAGGCTTTGGCTTTCTGAATGCACTATGCAAAGCTGCAGCTGTACTTGGAAACCTAATATTCGGTTCCCTTGTTGGTATCACCAGGGCAATCCCTATTCTCCTTGCTTCTACTGTTCTGGTATGTGGAGGTCTGGTAGGACTTCGGCTTCCTGACACAAGAACACAGGTGTTGATGTAACTGGGAAAAACATTTAATATTTATTTCCTTCTTTGTACAAATGTCAACTCTCCTGACCAGTGGTGCAAAGGCTTCAGATTCTCAACACAGAGTAGAGTGCTCAAATGTCAGAAATCAAACTCAAAAGATACTTTGTAGTAGCAGAGATTTAGAAACCTCTGTATGAAAATTTAAATTTCACTTTTGTTTGCTTGCATACTTTAATGTTCAAAACCATTTAACTTCAAACTGCAAAGCTACCTCTTAAAACAGTTTCGGTGACATATCCAGGAAGGTAAAAAACATACTGATTACCAGATATTTAAAATTAAAGCAGTCACATTATTTCAAAAACACATGCTAAATTTGGCCATGGCATTGTGAGCTTTTGTAATGTACAGATGTGCAAGTCAGTTACTTAGCAGTATTGGTGCAGAGAATGGTAATGTATCAATGCATGCAGCATTTATCAGGAAACTCTACAGACCGCATCAGTACCGAGAACACTGATCTTCTGCAGTTGTGCTTAAGTGGTAACAACTTGTGGCAACAATTCTTGGTAAACATTTTTAGGCATTTTCAGTCTAAAGTAAAGATTACCAACCACACCCCATATTGACCAAGGAGAAGGCAACAACTACTGCAGGAGAAAGTCCATATGGGTATGCAGTAAAGAGAATAACAAAATTAACACTCTTCGCTGCTGATCCTTCAGAAAAATTTTGCTTTATTCTCATTTGTGGCATCTGGAATATTTTTGCCATTTTAAAACTGTTAAGTAATGCAAATATATTTCTTGATATAAGTATGAATAAAGGAAGAATCAGACCAGTGAACTATATGGTAAGATAATTTCAGAGGTTTGATATTTATAAACACCTTCATTTTTTCATAGTTTATATTCTTAATATAACCATTTTCTCAGCTAATTTTTTCTGGAGATGTCTCACCATTTCATACTTTCAAGTGTCTCTCTGAAAGGCCATTAAAAAGAAGCCACGGCAAGTCTGCAGAAAGTGGTAATGTTTTCATTAGACCAAGAGCATTGAGGCAGAGTAAATAGCAGTAAATCTATTCCTTCTATGTTGTGGATTATAGTGAAGTTCCCCATCAGTCTTAATGCTATGCAAAAGGTTATGGAATCTGCTTGAAATGTTAGCATTAAAAAATGAATATATATATATATATGTATAAAGTTATCAAAGAGGCAGATCCTCTGATGACAGAAACTGGCTTTGCTTTTGTAGACCAAAGACAGCTTGTAACAGCTGATGAACTATCTGCAGTGTGAAGTGTCAAATAACAAATCTGCTATACAACATTCAGAAAAAATTATCAATTTTTTTTTCTAACTATCTCTGACAACAATTATTAGGTATATGAATTGTTGCCAAAGAAATTAGGCTTTCAGATAATGTCATTGTGTCATAGGAAAGATTTTTTTCATTAATTTTTCCTTTGCTCTTACATGTGAACTTTTATCTATCATTCTGTATCACTCACTGTCTTTGTCATGTTAAAAGAGTCAGTAAAAGTCTACATAAGAAGATCACTCAATACATTTGAAGTTCACTGTTTAATCTACTGATTTTAGAGGTGACATTTTCAGTTACTAACAAATGCCTGGGCTACATATTGTAGTACAAAAAATGTTAGCCCAAGATGTGGTTTTCTGCTATTAAATTAGAAAAGTGTCAGAATTAAAAAAGCATGAGTATGGGAAACTAGGGGACATTATTTTGATGGTGATAATTTAAATGAATATTTAAATATGTTATAGGAAAAAAAATTTAGGAAATGTACTTGTTTTGGAATATTAACAGTCATTTGAGATGAAATATTTTGTGTTTAAATCTGACTTATACACGTCTTTTAAATTTATAGAGTATGCTAATAAAGGAGGAAGAATATTTTTTTTACTAAATTCTAGGAAAAGAACAAAATCCTGGCCTTATTTTTGCACCTATGGCTTTTGTCCTCTAGTCATAGCCTTAGCATTATTTCAAGGCTATTTTATGCAATGAGCGTTGTATTTGAGCCCTATTTCTCTGTGCCATTCGTTAGTAGCATGAGTTCATATCCTTGTACTTACTGCGTAAATTATTTTGAAATCTGAAGCCTCTGTACATATTTAGAGTAAACATTAACAGCAATGGTAAAATATTGCACTGTGTTGCTATGCACTGTCCTCTTGCAGTAATATATTCTGCCCATCTCTGCATGTAATTCCCAAAAGCATTCAGATACAACACTTCATACCACCTGACCAGCTTGGAGGAAATGGGCCACAGAAAAATAAGATTCAGCTTTTGAGGGATGTACTTCAAATTTAACACTCTAAAATCTCATTAGATGTAAAACTATGTTGATTTCAATGCTAGTTTTTATTCTAAATCCTCAATATGTCATGAGTATGTGATTAAGTCTGGATAAAATGGAATATAGCAATAACAGGAATTAGTAAAGGTTAAAAAATTCAGGACTATGGGGACCTTGCATGGTCCAGAATTAAGTGAATGTTCTAAGGTAGAGGGGAAAAAAAAGAGGAATAGTGGGTAGGAATTGGGTGAAAAAGTAAAAGGAAGAGATGAACAAATTAAAAAATCCACCAACGTTTCCAACATATGAAACAATACCTAAAGTTAGAATTTCCCTAGGTGATGAGCTGATTGGCTCAACAGATTTGAACTAGTGTGCAAGCCAGCATCAAAGTTGTTTGAACAATCAATAGTTTTTGCTTGAGTGCAGTAAAGATTCGTCTCACAAAGACAAAAGAAGTGAATGCAACTTCATGCTATAAATAACTTGGTAAGATAGGTGCAATCCACAGACTTGATCAGAAATCCTTTATTTATGGAAATCTGGGCACAAATGATACTCACATTATAAACAAAAGTAATTTGACCAATATTTAGTGAATCTGTCTTTTTTTGCAACCTCACAAGAAATCTCAGGTCATAAATACTGGATGGTGGGAATGGCACTTCCTTTCTATTTCACTTATATTCACTTATATCTCAAAGAATCACTTAGTAGTCTGTTTATATCCTTTATACACTAGAGACAATCAAACTTGATAGCATCTGTATATCACGTATATAAAACCTATGTAATCAAAACTGCTTATTTGTCTGTTTTGGTCACAGAACTGACCACTAACTGGAAATTCCTGTCAGTCTAAACTGAAGTAGGTTATCATGTCCAGCCACATTATCCTATACAGCTGAAAACTCATCCCGACAGCAGCAATGGCAAAAAGTACAATGGCCCCTGAAAACAGAGAAGACTGACAGTATTTAGAATGCTATTAACTATGATGATCAACTATTGTGAAATTTGAAAACTGCCCATGGAAGAGACCACATGTTTTCATTTTTGGCAAAGAAATTTTATTTGAATTAGTTTTACTCCTTACAGGTTATGTAATGGTAGGGTTTGACTTAGCAGACTCTTATTTCTTGAAAGCATCTTATTCGTTGTGTTTGTACCTCTTAATCAGATTGGCTGTATCCATGTTAGCACCTTGTTGCTTAGAAGCATGCGCTACAACACTTGGTGTGCATTGCATTGACTGCTGAGTGCAAGCTCCTAGCAAGGAAACCAAGAGTAGGTGTAAATGGTGGAGTGCTGAAGAGGATGGATAATGAATGATGTACTGGGAAACCTTCTTCCCCCATGCATGATTTTAACCAGTCCCCTTACAGAGGTGTGTACAACAAGGTTTGGATGCTGGTGAAAAAGAGTTAGCCCTCCTACTTGATGGGTCCTGTAGTCTACTACTCCTTTATCATCTTGGGAAAGTGGGGCAAGGTTAAGATTGCTAGCTCAAGCTCTGCTCACTTTCTCTTCATGCCATTCCATTCATTCCATCCCAAATTACTTTTCTTACTAGAGGACCAATCTAAAAGAAAGTCAAAACTCTCTCCTTGTGTTCTCACCAGCTTCTGACTTCCTAGTAACATTCAGTAAGAAGTTTTGCCACGTATCTTTTGCAGTTGGGCCGTATCTTTTTAAAACAATGTGGAAAACAACCACAGAAGTCCTTCTGTGAATACTATCCTTTTGAGGCAGCCAGATTCCACATTTTCCTACATATCCAGAATGCTGACCTAATACAAGGAGAGGTCTCTCAGAATGGCCCCTGTTGGGGTCCTGCTGCGGGTACGGATGTGGGGGAATCTTCTTGTCCGTGCACCTGGCTCAGCTCCATTTGGAGGAAAGAGTACTCTTGTATTCATTTTTTCTTTTCCTACCGCTAAGGAGACTTATCTTCATCTAACTGCTCTTGAGACATGACTGCTCATTCCAATTCTCAGCAATGTAATAAAGTCCTCAGCCTCTCATTTGGACAGCCTCGATGTGCTGGGCTTTAGCTCTCTTCCCCATTGTGAGTGTTAAATTAATCTTTATTAGTCAGAGAAAAATGTTTACATACAGTCACACCTCTTTACCTAAACAAGATGATATCATGCTAATACAATGAACAAGCCATGTTTCCTGTTGAATAACCTGGAAATGCGATTGAAATTTCAATCACAATGTTAAAAATGAATCCTTGCACTCAGGGGGTCAAAGACACAAGAAGTGAAAACAGAAATGCTCCACTTCCTCTGGAGTTTTGAAAGAAAACACATGTTCAGTAATCATATTCCAGAAGAAAACATGTCTGAGAAACTGCTTTTGCTCTGTATTTCCTGCCTTCTTGTTCATTAAACTTACTGTAAAATATTAGGTATTTGCCTGCATTAGTACTTTCCGATGCTGCTAGTCCAGGAAATGCAGTACGAAAATACAGACTTTTGCCTGCAGTTTTAAGGTAAGACAGGGATTGGACAGTCATGTGGAATTAGAAGAGACATGTTAGCCAGAAAATCTGGAACTCAGTTCAAAACCTGAATTAAAGAAAAATGCATCAATTTATAATGCTGCTTGCAGATCTCCCTTGCCTTCTCTTAACCTCACATAGTCTACAATCAGACCATGTGCTGAAATCAGCCTCATTTGGTTTCTTCTAATGTCAGTAATTTCAACCAAGTGTTGCCAAATATTTTTGGATCCACTGTCATCATCTGCATTCTTTATTTTTTTTTGTAGTGGTAAATTCTCTACTTCTTCCTGCAAAGGAAGGATCCTACTCTAGATGTATAAGATTACTGCATAGAAATCCATCCACATTCAGGACCTGTCTTTGATGCAGTGACTTAGCATGTCAAAAGCAGGAAAAAGACAAATTGGGCCTGATTGATTTACTTTTCTTTTTTTAATGATATGTTGAATTATCTACAAAGATGCTGGCCTGTAATACGTAACTCTACTTTCTGGTTTGAGTACATCCCGTGCAACTAAAAAATGAATAAAGCAGTAATTGTTGGCAGTCTTTTCCCACGAGATACCCACAATCTGCATTTACTAGGACCAAAATGCTTAGGGAAAAATGAAGTGCAATTGCTTTATGGGGTAAACAATCTAACCTGCATGTCAAAGGTCCAGAACATAGAACTGACTAGTACACAGTTCAATAACCAAAGACTTGGGAATACTTAACAACAAAAGTATTTGCATGAGGATGACCTGACACAAAAGTATTGTTCTTTTCACCTATGAATGTACATTTTAATGCCATGTAACCAAGAAGATTTGTAGAGACCTTGCCCTCACTCTGGCCATCAACACATCTGAGTTGTAGCCAGTCACATCAGTCCACAAGTGAGAGAGAAAGTGAGAGAGAAAGAGAGCTGGCAGGCTGGCTTTCAGCACTCTCTCCACAGCAAGCCACCTAAGCTCATTTTGCTTAGATCCCAAGGATCTGCTTTTTAGCTTAGCTTCCTACTTTCTAATTTTGGCATTCAGTTTTCACCAGTAGTCCTGACCAAACAATCTGAAACCAATTGCTGCTAAAGGACAGCACTCATAACTCACTGCAAGCACAGTACTCTGCAGGAGTCCAATGTCTTATGTGTTGTTCCAGTTTCATTTGTTGTCTAGAGCTAGAGTTGTCAGTTAGCATTTCTCTCTTACAATACTGCATGTATTCTTACCTATAAGACCTTACCTTATATTCTCTTAATGTTTGCCTTGTAAATATATACTTGTCCCCTCACTGGCTATGTGATAAAAGTAATTTGTGAATCTTACATAGGTCTGTCTTATCCAGTTAAAAGTTGATCCTTCAAAAGAAGAAGGTCAGGAAAAATAATGAAACAGAATCAAATTAAATACAACCATGAAAAGTAAGAAATCAAGATGTAGCCTTCAATTACTTTTGTTTTCTCAGATGTTTTCTTTAAATCCTAGCCTGCAGCTATATAATATTGGATATTTTAAGGAAGTATTAAACAATTAGAGGTGAATGCATATGCAGATACACATGTGGGTAAGTATACACACATATGTACACACTCACCTCTCTATAATACAGGTGGATGTAAGACTTAAAACCATGTTCTCAACTCATTCTCTATGACAGATTTACTTCCTGCATTGTACATTATGCTTTGAACAAAAATAACATCCTGCTTCATTCCTTGTGCAGAAACCTTTACTTAATCATGCAGAATTGTTGGGATGCTAAGATTCATCTCAGCTGGCCATTAGCTTTCAGACATTGGAAGGGAATTCCTGAGATGGTCTGAAAAATGAGCTTTGACTTAGCTGTTGCCTTCCCCTGCCTGCCCAGCCCACCTTCCTGCCCAGCCACACTGTGCCAAACAGCAAAACAGCATGCAAAGGCACTGGTTGTATTCCAGTGACTAGAAGACACAGCGCTCTCAGATACCTAAACTCCTAAAAGTTATGACTTTTGTCTTATTCAACCGAAAGGCCTTCAAAATGGTCCATGGGGATATCAACATGCTAACTTCTGTGTAATGTATGAGCAAATGTCTGTGATTTACTGTACTGTGTGTTTTTCATTGTTTCTGCATACATAGTTGCAGTCGTTCTAGTGATGTGGTTAAAAAATTATTTGCTGCTGTTCTTATCAGCAGTCTTCGACCAGCCTGAAACAGAGCCATTGCCAGGGTGTCTTTCAGTTAATGATTAACACCCATGAAGATCTTCTACAGTAATTAGTGCCATATAAAGTCGTGGCAGATATAATTCAAGCACATTCAGTGTGAAAATATCAGCACATGCACACAGACCACGCGGTGATGGTGGAAAGAGCTCTTTCAAAAGCTCTGGCATCTGCTACATTGCTTCTTCCCTCTTTACAGGATACTTACTCTTTGCGGTGTGTTTCCTCTGGTAGGAGACATGCAGTCATGCTACAGCGGTAAGAAAGCAGGAGAAAGGGTGTATTCCTTCTAAAGGAAGGAATGTATATTTGGTATTACGAAAGCCAACTCTAGAATAAGATTAAAACTAACTAACCAACCAAACAGCTTGATATTCTTTTTTATTCCCATGTGTTATATGAGTTGATAAACTGAATACCAGTCTATACCAATCCTTTGGGAGGAGACTAAGAAAGGGTAGCAATGCTTACGTGATAGTACTTTTCGGAAAGTAGGAGAACTTTGCAAGGAGACAATACATGCTCAGTGTATGAGGCCATAATGTATAGATTTTAATTGTGATCATGAATGGGCAGTTTTAAGTAGAAAATTGTCATTCACATCTATAGTAGCAGTAGATAATATTACCTTCTATGTGGCAATGACAATTGAATTGTATCTCATACTTGGCCTCAAATATGTGTAAGAATACACTATATATAATTAGATTTTTTTTAAGTGGGCAGTTTCCACTGAAGTGTAATGTTATATATGCAGAAGTTGGGTATCAAGGATGAGGTACAGAAAGGTGAGTTTTTTGCCTTCATTGCAGTTTACTGGCATTGTCGTGTTACTGATTTTCTTTGTTAGTGTTTTCTAATTCTAAACAACAGGAGAAAAACATGTATTCTTTACTAGTTTTTTTGTGGTTATTTTCTGTTTGCAGTTTCCCCTTCTAAACTTTCACTCAAATTTCCAACTGCTCTGAGCCAACTGGCAATACAATTTTTCAAACAGTCTTCAGTATACAAACACACAGGTTAGTGTGCACATGTTGTCAAGAAAATCATAACGATTTCTGACAGTCTCCATTTCTCAGTGCAAGATAACATGTACATATTGTATATACGGGTAACAAGCTACTTTGAAGTTGAATTGTTATTTATACAGGGGAATTCGACTTCAGATCAGCTAATCTGCAGCAAGATCTTGGCAATGGTCCTGACCTCGCTCTTTCTTTTTTTCTTTGTTTCCTTTACTGCTCTGTGTGATCTCCTGTAAAGCAAGTTACAGTCATCACTATTGCATATATATATGTTTGCATGTGTGTGCCTTGATAAATTCTCTCTTTCGGATTTCTGAATTTCTCATTTCAAGTCCAGCTGGTACAATTGTGAACTCATCTTTCCAGTATCCTCCTCTGTGTCTTATTGCCAGCTTCCAAAATGTTTGACCAAGTGTTTTTGATTAAGTCCCCTGAGGAAAGCTGTCTGTATATTTGTGAAAGGGCATGCTCTGTGTAGGATGACTGTGTACAGTATAAATCTATAAAATGTGGAAGTGTTTATAAATTTATCTGCAAAATATTTATCATCTGTGTAACAAATGCAAAGTTATTTAGTGTACATCAGATTAATAAATGGGGATGATTTTTTGCTCCGCTATATTAAAATAAAGATTTGTTCTCTGCAATGAACACATGCCAGGTGTGATGATAGCCAGAACATTGTTCTTCTCTATCTGCAAAATACTACACTAACCACCATACAAAACCCCAGTTGTTTTACCTTGTAATAGAGATTGAATATGCAGTAAAAGTAACCTTGGAACAAGTTAATAAAATTAAATGAATTTAAATGAGTGTTTAAAAAAAGATAGAGTAAAAGTTACTATATTTGCAAGAGGCAAAGCTCTTTTGTTAACCATCTGGGATGCATATTTTCAGGGTACCTAACTACACAAAATGGGCACATGGCCTTTCACTATATAACTGCACTGCAGGAGTACATTATCACCCAAAGGGTCTAGTCTAACTCTGTGTGAAAAGCATTCTGCTGCAAGGTATGGTCATTCATGCATCTGAAAGGCCAGTGGGAATTTATACGACAAGCTATGCTTCCATAAGAACTTCGTATTCACAGAAAAAAACGCAAACCAAACAAACAAACAAACAAAAGCCCACCACACACACAAGAAAACAGCACAGAAACTCCCAAAACTGAAGCAGTACAGCAACAATATTAAGTTCATTGCATTTGTGCACCAGGGACTTCCAAAAAGTGTCAACAGATCAAATGTGGTAGCTTTAAAGTAACAAAAAAATGCTGGGTTATTTATATTCTGACATTACCATGGCTGGATCGGAAACACATTTCCAAATACAAGTTATTCCAAACAGATGATGGGCTAAACAAAACACATGAGCCCCTTTAGCTGTGTCACCAACAGGGAAAAGTTAAGCTGCACGTGAATTGAAGTGTTTTTTCAGATCAGGCAGGAGTGCTGTCTGCAAAACCCAGTGACGAAGATATATATGATTTTGTAATTGTCCTTTGGCAACTGCAGTTTTTTGTGGTACAGTACAGAAAAAGACTTTTATTTATTAAGTACAACCAACAGAAGTATTAATTCATATTTTAAGTCTCCTTAGATGTACATCCTCATCTACCTGCATTTGAAGGGTGCACTGCTTTCATCCTCTAGTGGAGATGTGTCTTCTCATTCTGGAAAAAAATGCTGTTCTTCTGCTGTTTTGTGCAGAAGGTGGGACAACAATCCAAAAGGGAGTGTGCACAGAGATTGGCAGATAGTCTTCACAGTTACCTTTCAGAAACTTCACCTAATCTCTAGAAAACCTTCAGTAGTAGGGAATCTTGTGTTGGAGCACATCATCCTGCAAAAAAGGCCACTTTGCTTGTAGGGCAGCATTCCTCCGAAAGAATTTTGGAAGAAGACATGTACACACTCCTGGCTGTCAAAACTGTGCTATCAAAATGCTTCATTCATAGCACTGTGTTTGTGTGTGTCTGTCTTCATATTGTGCAAGATGATACAAGTGCATAGAGACTGAGGATGCAAATGTAAGAATGGGAGGCATTTTGTGTTATCAAAATGTCACCTGCGAACAGATGTTAAAATAGATTATGTGAATCATCTATATGTTTTGCTTTCCAATAGGATACCAGCTAGGCTATAATTAGTATTTAATCCATAGTAATTGTAAAGTTATATAGGTGATGTATTGGGCTTATGTGAGATCAGTGTCTAACCTGCATGCTCCCCATCCAATTTAGTCATCTCTGGAACTTTTTAATACACTTTACATTGTCAGCAGAGATAAGAAATGATGGCTGAAAATTACTCATAGACTTTCCTAAAAATACAAAGCTAAACTGAAAATCATACCATTCTGTATATATCCGGTGTCACCATATGTAAACTTTCACAGTACGTAGGTAAATGCACTCTCTGCAGATGCATTTCACATCATGTTATTTCTGGTTCCCAGAGTGAACCTAACTGGTCCGATTAGGACTTCAGTAATGATTTTGTATTACTATAGCAGACTAAAGTTGTATGTGCTAAAAGCTTGGGAAAAACAAATGCCTGAATGAACTACATCTGGAAATGCCTATACTAATCAGTTCAGGCAATGTTTCCGTCTTTGAAAATGGCAAGACAAACCCGTGTCAGCCATATCAGTTCTTGAGTAAATCCTGTTGCCCTTCAGAAAAGCCAAACTCTGGCATTTCTAGTCGCAGAATGAGAAATTATCATTCTGTATTCCTCAAAAACACTATTCAGTGCTGAAAAAGGAAGCATTTAAGAATAATTAGCTACCAGAATGAAGTGTGAAATATCTGTTATAAAAACTTAAAATGTTGCTTGGATATCCAGATGATTTGGCTGTATTTTGATCAAATGCAGACAAGGCCACAGGTCTAGTCTTCCTTCTCCCCTAGGCAAAGAGCACTTTAATTTAAAAAGTTTCATGATGATGCAGAATTGGATTATTGCAGAACAACAGAGATTTTCCTAGTTATTACAATAGATTTGAATTGTGCATTTTACAACAGGTTGTTTATAATGCATTGAATTGCGTTTGGTGCCCATACAGACTGCAGATAGCTAACCCCAGGACTCTCAGGAGGTTCCTGACTTAAAATAAAAACTTCCTTTGCTTTGCAGTTAAGACTGGACTTCACAGAGACTAGGAATGACAAATCACATAAAACTAAGAGTAATCCACCTTCTCAAGTGGAAGTGAAGCCATTGGTGGACTCTTATATTTTCTACATCATTTAGCTTTGACTCTCTATCCTTCCACATGGTCCCCCAAGGACCTCCTTGCAAACTCGAGGTTCTGCCTACAAAGAACATTGCAGCACTGGTGGTGGAACTAGACTATCTGAAAGGCAATGCTCCTGGTATGTAAGATTACTTATCAGTTAGAGTCTTTTTTCCCAGGTTTATTTCCCATCCAAAAGTTCTGGACCCTTCATGAACTGCTGTTTATGAATATGTTCCGCCCCCCTCCAATTTCATCCATAAGGAGTTACAGAAATGATTGTTTCGATACTGTTCAGTAAAATTATATGAAAAATAAGCTCAGTCTGCTTGAGAGAAATGACTTAGTAACCCAATTATCAGTATGCAGGAAGAGTTTGACTTAGTCCTTTCAGTCTTTAGCTAAAATCAGGTTTTAAAATTTAAATAAAATGGTGAATCTCTTCAGAAAAAAAACAAAACAAAACAAAACAAAACAAACCCCAAAAACCATCAGTAGCTGTTAGTGAAAACATTGAAGTAAAACCAAGGAATATTAAGATATTGATATACTTTTGAGTTACAACAATATCAGTATTACATTGTTAGTGTGACTCTAACCATTTAGTAGGAAAGTCATACTATGTTTTGTGATATATAAAAGTCATAATTACTAAAGACAGGGATACAAGGACGTGTGGAGCCCAATTCCCAGGGTAAAACCCTGGACTTTGCTTGCCAAAAGCATATCAGAACTCCTGACTGACCATAAACCAAAAGAAAAAAAAAGGTGGGTAAAAGCACACATCTGTTTAAGAAGTCATCTGTAATTAAATGCATTACTTTGCACTGTTATTGTTACATGAATATTGAAACCAAGGAAAACTGTCTGTACATGGTGACATAGGATCCTCCCTCTGTGGAAACATTAACACTGGCCATGTTACGGGAGCATATTTTACCATCAGTAATCTGGTTATAGGAAATAAATGGGCCAACACCAAAACAGTGCACTTGCCAAACTGACCCACAGGTGGAGCAGGAAAAATAACTAATGGAAAGGAACAGGAAAGACCTTAGTAATAAAGCTCACACAGGATTTCAGCTGTCAGTGCTCAGCAGCAGACTGAGATCCTTGCTTGCCCAGGTACCACGCACCTTATTAGATGGGTGATCAGGGACTGGCTCATCTCTGTCACATGTTTTGGTGGGACAAGTCTTGAGGTGGAGGATGGCTTTGAGCCCCTCTGCAAGGGGCGCTGCCATAATCCAATGAGCCGGTGTCAGGACACCAGTGGTCCCCAACCTACACAAGCTTCTGAATAATTTTTACCTGCTTATTTTTCACATGCTCACTTCAATGCTACAGACATAAATGATTTGGGGTCTGGTTATCTGAGGAATACCCATTTTCCCTTAGGAAAACGACAAAGACGCTTTCAGGAGTGTAATTCAAACTGAAGCCATTTTGATTTAAATAAGAGGAGGCTGCTGACAGTGTGTTCCCCTTGCAGGGTCTTGGATGCTGGGATTAGCTGAGCCTCCTGGAGCCTGAATTTGTCAGTCTTTTAGACGTGTTCTTCATTTTTTTACACTAATGTGAATAATGAGGAGCTTTTCAAAAAGCTGGAGCCATGCCAGTGGAAAAGTGATGGAAATAAGAAGACCAGAATTAGTCTGGTGGAAATCCATGGGAGTTCAGCCTGTGCTTTATCTGTGGGGCAACTGTTGGCAGGCAAGAAATAGTCGTAGGGTTGCCTTAGCTGTCACTCAGTACGCTGTAAATGCAAAGCTCCTAGCGCTGTGCCTTGAGAGTAATAAATAAATAAAACATTAATGAGTGAATAATGCATAGACTTTTAGTGGAGTGGAAACATTGCTAAGCACATGCAATCACAAAGAAGCACACAGATGCTGTATTAAAAAAACAAAAAAATGTCACTCGAAAACCCATAAAATTCTCCCCTCCCC